>CACVKI010144793.1:13740-28700 GCA_902732785.1 Trichogramma evanescens
GTATCTTCATAAATTAACTCTCACTAGCATTGATCGCTCACAGTTCATTTGCCTGACACCATGGGCGCTACATGTCACAGACTCGAGGCCAATATGATGGTGCGTGATGTATGATGGGGGTTTCGGCTACCAAAAAAACTTTTGACAATTCATTGGCGAGAAGTTTCTCTCTTAAAAGTAATAAATAATTGTAAAGATCCCCCACCATAGACTTACATTACTTCCCGTGTCTCTCCTCCATCTAGAGTTTAGACGTGAGCCTCTGACAACCAGCGTTGTTATTACGAGCAGCTAACATGGCTGCCGCACTGTTTTATCTACTAGACTTCCTAGACTTTCTCAAGGTAGCAAACTTATTGCTGTTTTGATATTTGAATTTGCAACCTTAAATAATGAATCAACCAGGCTAAAACAACATTTTGGATGTTTGAAATTGCATGTAGCATATTTAAAGTTGGAATAGTCGGATCTTTGGTTATTTACAGTTGCAAATTCAAATATCAAAACAGCAATAAGTTGGTTATCTTCTTCTTCTTCTTCTTTTTTCTGGCCTTGTGAGCGCTGTACAGCGCCCCCGAACTGCCAAAGTTGGCTATCTTGAGAAAGTCAGTGCGGTATCCATGTTAGCTGATCGTAATAACAACGCTGCTGACAACGTACATAAGCGCCATCATGTGAGTGGCGATGCGCCACCACCGCGGTGTATTGAAATAAAAGCAATGAAATCCAATTGGGGATTAAACGATAATCAGAGCCCTCTGTAAATTCAATGCGGCCGTCCCATAAGAACCTTCCAGCCGCCTGAAACTCGACTACAACAATTTTCGGGAGGCTCGAATGTTCTTATGGGAGGGCCGCATTGAATTTACAGAGGGCTCTGATTATCGTTTAATCCCCAATATAATCCTATTGCACAAATAAATTACATTTTTGAGTTTATATAACTTTATCTCAATTATTATGTTCACAGCCTCGTTTCTTACCGATCGAGCACGGAAAATGAGTATGAGGAAGATTCAGAGTTTTTTACGTAAACCTGCTATGTATAATAAATATTTTTCAGATTTCGTATTAATCTGTTTAAAAAAATTCAAGATATTGTGTTTTTGGTATCAGAATTAAAAAAAAAGGGTTTATAGAATCCCACATAAATGACATTTATCTTATGAAATTCATACATCTTCTTACCGACCGAGCACTGAAAATACATATGTAGGTAAAGGTATGGATTTGGTAAGATAAATGTCATAAATGTGGGATTTTAAACATTTTTTTCTTAACTCTGATTTCGAAAAAAAATATATTGAATTTTTTGAAACAGATGAATACGAAATCTGTAAATATTTATCATACATAGCAGGTTTATTTGAACAAAATCTGAATTTTACTCATATATGCATTTTCAGTGCTCGGAGGGTAAGAAACGAGGCTATGGTATTATCTCCAGTCGTTGCACAAGTTTTTAAAATCATGGAGACAAAGAAAAACTACTTCACTTGCTCAACATAATAATTGAGATAAAGTAATATAAACTTAAAAATGTAATTTATTTGTGCGATAGGATTATATTTGATTTCATTGCTTTTTTTTTAATCCACGCCCGTGGTGGCGCCACTCTCAGGATGGCGCCTATGTACACTGACCGTGGATATATTTTGTCCACTGGAACACGGAATGCGTATGCTTATACTTGTTTCATACTGACCAAATCCGTGTTGCAATGGACAAAATATATCCGCTGTCAGTGTACATAGTCAGAGGCTTACGTCTAACTGATGCGACAGAGTATAGTGCGCACCAGAATTTAGTGTAGTGTTACACTGCTTTGAGTGACTAGCCACGTGCGTTCAGACTTTCAAACGTCGTTGATCATCAGCAGAGTACACATGTAACGCATTAGTTGAGGCTTATTCTTTTGGACTCTCTTCAGTCAATCAGTGATTTGAAAATTTCAACATCAAAATGGCAGAAATTGAAGCAATAATAAAATACGGAGATGTGGTTGCCGAGTTGGAGCTGTGTTTTAATGCAATTGCTTTGAAACCATCTAGTTTGACCAAATCCTCTTTGGCGGATCGAGAAGTTGCTGCAGATGATCATGCCACGTGCGAAACATCGAACTCATCGTTTGAAGTAGAAGAGGAATACATAAAAGTTCTGGCTGAGTTTGATGCAACTCTCAAGGAATATTTTGATGACGATGATGAGTCGTATGAAACACGAGTGAATTCAATTTCTTTAAAAGAAATTACTCCAACAATAGCTACATTAGCTAAATTCAATTCAAAGAATGCAGAGGATGCTGCATCTGATCAACCTACGCAAAAATTAATAAAACGTTTGAGGCGACTGCTGAGATGGTTCCTTGGAAGCATCAGAAAAAATAATGGCGTATTAGTTTATTGGAAAAAAATAACCTCAAAAAACTTGACCGGCAAATGAAAAAATAATTGTAAAAGTTGTAAACAGAATTGTAAATACTTGTAATTTATTCAACAAACGTAAAAAAATGTTGAATTATTATTGTAAAAAATTATCTAGAAACATAAGATATGCCTATCATGCAATCGAAAATGTAGCTATTCATGATCAATAAAAAAAAATAAAATTAATCAATTTCGATTTGATTATTTTCTCCTTAACATTCTTTTTGGCTTTTATATAGTATAGTAAATAAATATTAAAAAAAAGAAATCAAGGTGAGTTGGTCACTTAACTAATAAAAGAAAAAATCCAAATTTCGAAAAATAAACCGTCATAATATCGAAAAGAATATCTAAATTCATTATTTTTATTTATTATTGCAATCGTTTACAATAAATGTCTTAGCGAGCTATCAGTATACTTGGTGCATTATATACAATATGAACATATTTTACAAAAGATGAACGTCACTCTAAATATTTTCGTCGTATTTAATCAAACCTCACAACACAACGATGCTTTTGATAATTGCGAGGATACCAATCGTATTGTCGCGACAGCTCTGATGCAAATTGACAGCTCTGTCATTAGTTTCTAGGTGTGTATAAAAAAATGCCATGGTAATTTAGAGTATACACAGGGTAAACATTGAATCTGTCCGGTGGAACGCCGGAATCTCCTATGCTTATAAATGTTCCACTATTCGATTCGATCGGACGCAATCAATGTTAACCCAGTGTACATTTAAATGAGTATTTCCATAATCGATTTTCCGTTTTATCCCCGTTTGAATGTAAAAAACAAATGTTTACTAGGCGACAGGAGTTTCACTTTTTAGGGTCAGTAGAAGTTTATCACTAACTACTTAATATTTTTAAAACTTTACAGTGAAAATTTCGTACAAAATATGCATTTCAACATATCAAAAGTCCCAATTACCTGAAGGTTAATTAAGATAAAATAATTAATTGCATGCATGAAATTTAAAGAAAAATTTAATTCAATTCTGCTGAAGCCAATTTCACTGCAAATTCAAAGGCATTTCGTGATAAACCTGGACATAGAGAGGCGGCAGTATAGTTTTTCATTATCATTAATTTGAATGGTTTGCAAATATGATCTTATCGTTTCCAAGCATCCATTTTCTTTTAAAAACATTTGGCATCGAAAAAAGATCTAGCCGATTTAAGTATGACAGGATCGAGTTTAGCTACTTTTTCCTTACCACACAGTTCACACAGATCACTATATAGCTTCTTCTTCATAAAACTGGGGGATCCATATATTGTTCTATGTTCTTCACGATCTTGTCCGGAGTGCAGGACATGTTCGAGACAAGCGACCTTATTTCATACAGATTAGTTTTCTTCAAATGATCAATTTTAAAATTAAGCATCGTTTTTTTAAACTCATTAATTGCATTTGCTTTAAACAGTTCCTTCGCAGTTATTTTCATTCCCGTGTGTAGAGTATGTCCATCACAGTGTCTTTATTTTTTAAATGTTCTTCTGTGATTTCTTTTTTATTTAAATAATTTACTAAGTTTATTAGATCAACTGAATATCTTCTTTTACGAAAATATTCTTCATTCATAAGCCTTCGCGGCATTTTTTTCCTTGTGTCAAATGCTCTGATACCGATTAAACGTTGTTATATTTAAAACTATTGGACGTTGGATGATTATTATAATTATTTTATTTTGAATAGATTAACTAATATTATAATCTGATGTGTGAGACGTTTGAAAATAATCACGGTTCTATTAATACAAACAGTTACACAAATTTAAACTTTGCTCCAGGTCAACATTGTGTTTCTTCGCTCACACACATTAAAATATACACATCACTCGGAAAATACAAATACTAAAACCTAATTTAACTTTGATAGGTTTTTTAATTTGTAACATAATTTTTAAGTAATTGTTTTGTACCTCCATTATCCAAGAGCAAAATTATCTAGTTTCAAGGGTTCCCGAGCTTTCGTATGAGACAATTTCAAAATATACCGTGTAGCAAGACTGACAACAATTTGTTTAGCTTCAGTTTTGCTCGCAGCTTAATACCGTTTTGAAAACCACCAAATTCATAGTATCTTTATTTTTGAATGTACTCTTCAAAAGTACATACTTTTATGAATTTCTATTTTTGGCGATTACGCAAACTTTGGTTCAGCCCGTATGGAATTGAAGTATTTGAGTTCTTCCTTAACACGATGCTTGATTTTTGACGATTTTCGAAAATGCTTGACTAGACTGAGTCGAGTTTGTTTCTCGACTATTTTACTCGAATTCGATTTTTCGATTTTTTAGTTCTTGAAATTTCTTATATATTGACAGGCCATTAAAACTAAACATGTATTAACGTGTAATGCTTCACATTTTATTGCCATTATTTTTTGACTTTATACAATTCGTGCAAACATTTTCTACATCTAAAATGTTGAGTGTCAATCAAATTGTATTTGCTAATTTGAATTTAATGATAGAAGCTAATTATGCCGCGGCATTCATTATCAACGACGGTATCAATTCTGCAAACTTAAGATGATGTCTACATATACATTTTCCAGAATCATGCTCCGACTTATAGAATTATTTTAACTTTACCACTCGCAGATTCAAAGATAAAGATATACTCGCCATCTATTGTCAGAGACTCAAACTAGAATTGTCTTTTCAACAATCGTCGAGAATTGGTTTGAATTATTTGAAACAGTTAAATTGTAATTTTCATGTCATTTAAAATGTGCACTTGGTATTTGTAACATAATTGTTAAAGAAAAATCGCTAAAAACTAGTATTTGTTTAGATCAGATGCTGACCAGTTGCTTTATAGACTATTATTTGATATCAGGTAACGTATTTCTTATTTTTATTGTTTGTCTTGTATTTCAAGTTTTTCAGTATTTTTTACTTAAAATAAACACTCCAATTTTGTAGTTCAAACGAAAGCAAAAAAAAAAATGGAAGATTTTTATTAATATTTTATGCGAAGATCAGGATACTTTTCTCCAAATTGCATCGTTTCGCTTTTTTATATTCAATGAAGCTCTATCAAATACACAGTACCAAATTGACTTGAATTTATATATTCGTCAAAGCACAGGACAAAAAAGATCTATATAATGATGGAGCTATATAGCTCTGCGCGTCACGGCAGACAGTCCACACTCAGCTCTCTACACTTGCCCTATGCGCGTTTGCGAACTTGAAGCGAAATCTTAACGAGAGGACGAAGCAGCTCCGCTCAGTAGTACAGAGAGAAACACTGTTGCTATGCGCGGCGTTCGTACCGGGCACCGTACTACATAGATAATACCTAACGACGTATCTTCGTTTCCTCGGTATATAATATACGCAAGCGTCGGCGGCGGTGGCCCATGCGGTCGATGGTATTAGTGCTTTTGCATAGATAACTTGATCTCTCCTTCTCCTTCTCTCTCTGAGTGTCTCGCTACATTGCCCGCGCAGTGCACCGACTTATACACAATTATACTCCCTAAACTAAACATTATACAGTGAGCCGCGACATGTAAATACGTATATATAATATAGACGTTTTGCTGCTCAGCGCGAGACAAGGGCCAAGAAGTACACACACACACAGTACCAACTTGGACCGCAAAGCTGTTATATGTATAGCTGCACACGATGTTGCGCGAATGGACGTGCACAAGTATATATATAGGTGCTGCATGTATGTATATAAGTTTTCTACTCGACCCATCGCGCGCTCGCGCCCAGGCCAGACCTGTACCGTCAGCGACCTTATATATACACAGGTATATACAACGTGTATGTACGGTTCCTCTTGTTACACTTTGACTCTCTCTCTCTCTCTCTCTCTCTCTCTCGCGGGTGCCTCTGGCTCGACACGACACGATCTTTTGAACCTGCAGCACAGCTCTGCGAACCCACCCCCGCAGTCACGCGGTCTTTTCTCTTTGTTTCGCGGCGCGCGGCGGTGCGGACGGTCGTCGTCGTCACTGCACCGATTCGACGCAGACCCCCTCGTTCTCTTCCTCTTTCCCTCTTTCTCCCTCTCCCTCATCTGCTTCTGCTTCTTCTTCTTCTACCCACTACTGCTGCTGCTTCTCGTACGTGGCACGAATGTGTGCAGAGGCATGTACTCGAGGGCCGGTTCGTGTAATTAATGATACTAGGTCAAGTGCAAGCGAGTTGCTGCTACTATAGTCCCTCGCCTCCCCTCTTCCACCCTACCCCCTTCGCACAGTCAGGTCGGTTCTTTCCTCTCTCGTTTCTCTAGCTTCCATATACCTTTCGTTCTTTGCGATATATGATATATACTACTATAGCGAAACATAATGAGATCTACCATCCACTAGCCGCCGAGAGCAGTAGGCCAGCCAGAGCTGCAGCGCACACAATACTCTGCCCGTGCCCTGCATCATCCCTTATGCATGCATCGTAGTATATGCAGCCCTTTTGGCAGCGCTCGAGCGAATCGTTATATCTATACGATATACGAGTTAATAAATGAAATCGTCGTCGTGGCGTCCTTCCACTGACCTTTTACTGGATACATAAGCTGCCCGTATAACGAGAGCCATTTTACAATGGAATAAAATACGCGTCACCTCGGGCTAATAGTCGTACACTAATTTCGTAGCACAGCTCTCGGTATATACGATACAATAATTATATGTGCACAGCGACGTCGAACGATCGTTTGTCCGGCGCCTGTGCACATTTCTCGCGTATTATATATGACTATATGTACATCGCACACGTGTATAAATTGCCTCGCAGAGCTCTCGTTTATCGCGCGCGCGCGAGACTTAATACCGGAAATCAATCAATTTGTTCATGCACGAAGAACTCGTGACCGAACGACGGGAGCACGAGCTTGAAAGAATCCTGTACTCGTATATGTGTGTGTATGTGTGTGTGTGTGTGTGATCGTCCTGGATGCGAGTGTTTAATAATCTCTCTCTCTCTCTCTCTCTTTCGAAGTAGCGGCTAATTGCGCTTCCGAGCTTTGTGGCGCCACGTCTATTGTGAGGCTATTCTCGCGACGATGTCAACATCGTGGCTGGGTCCATTTGCAGTGATTTATAAAAGTCGCGACTCTTCGAGCTCGAATCTCACGCAGATGAAACGTATTTTAAAAATTTTTCCATCTCGAGTGTGAGATGTACGTAGATTACTTTATTCATGCAGGAAAAAATGTATCACGGAGCATCAGCCAAACTATTCGAAAGTAATTAATTTTTTTGCTCCTGCGTTTTGATCAACGAAACTGCGAGATGCGATCCTCGATACTCGATCGATTTTTCATCGAAAGGTCTATACCTATACCTATATATCTCTGCGGTACGCGTATGGCCCAGTTATATATCGAATCTTTCGAGAGTTGGCTTTTCAAACCTCCACTGTCCCCGCGTGATAGGTGCTTCAATCGCTCGTTAGTGGCTGCGCGCTGCTCCCCCGGTTGGCGAGCAGCTGATAATTGAAGCGCCCGGGCGAGCACTCGAGGTACTCGCTGCTGAGTTTTTCTCTCTCCCTCTCTTTTTATTTAATTTTTAATGCAACAATTGCAGGTCGAGCGTGTGCGTGTTTTACCGAGGAAAGCAGCTGCTGCTACTGCTTCGACAATCAATTTTATCGCGCGATAATTCGGAATCTAGTTGCGCGTCGCGCACTAATTAGTGCAGACGACTCGGTGTCGCGTAATCGCGCGCAATGTGTATGACGAACCAAACGAATCGATTACTTTTAATTGACACGCAGGGATCGGGAATCATATCGATGGATTTTTAACTTCGACTATCGTATACTTACTAAATCGGAAAAGGCTGAGGATTCAGTTTACTCGCTCCGTTTGTGAAGCGACTTGTAGAGTATTATTATTTTCTGAACAGCTGATCCCGGATGAAAATTGCCTCGTAAAATAATAATAAATCTCTTCGTCGTTTGAATCGAGAATCACGTTGAATTTCTATTTTTTTTTTGTGCTATACGTTTGGGATCAGTGCGTATATATATAAAAAAAGTTGGATGATTAGAGGACGAGGACGAAGGATGATTAAGCATCCGCGAGGAATAAAGCTCGTAAGCTGCAGCGGTGATATTATTTTTAATTACTTCTCGGTTGGCGAGCGGATCTCTCTCTCTCTCTCTCTCTCTCTCTCCGTTGCATAAACTCTTTGAGTGCATAATGGAAAGTTGACCTGTAGCTTTTGCTATCCACGAGGACGTCGCATTCACATGTATAATATGTAAAACCTCGGAAAGAAAATGCTTCGTTCTTGACTTTTTTCATTTTTGAAAAGGTATTCGAGAAACTTGGCTTACCGATTTTAACGAGAGCTTATACGAGCTATATGCTACTTATAGTATTTTGAAAATGTTTTATCTGATGCGGCTTCGTGTGTTATATTTTATAAAGCTTCGGGTTTTGTGTGAAAAATTATTTATTGAAACACCGGGTCACAGGTATAATTATTTACATGAAAATATTTGAAATTACTTGGTAACCGTGAATGACCGCTCGACGTCCTTTTAGTTGAGATCTTGTTCGTCGAACAAATCGCTGAATTCTGAAAAAATATTGCGAAAAAAATCGTTCTTAAAATTCGGCATTTACCAAAATATTTAATACGAAAAGAAATATCTCGAAAATTCGACGATCGATTCGATCGTCAAACAGCGCGCAGTGCCGAGTCCGCGTTAGATTCAAAATATTTACATTTGCGTTCAGGAATGTATCGCGGGGCAACGACGATACAATTATCGCGTCGAGTCCTCGTGATTTCTACTGCTCGTATGCCGAACGAGCTAAACTTGGATACTTTTGTCTCGTATTACACTCGAATTATTCTAAAAACTATTTTTTCTCGGCATCGCGATCGAAATGAAAATAAAATAAAAAACTCCGGGTACTCACCGTTGTAGAAATCCGCGTGCACCATGTTTTTCGCCTCTCCCGCGGCCTCCATGTGATCCTTCTCTGTCTTCTCTTCTGTCGAGAGGTGATTGTCGGGTCGGAGGTCGGGAACCATCACCTGCCGTACCTCGTCCTCCAGTGGGTTGCTTCCGACGAACCCGCCGAGCGTACTCATCATCGCGGAAAATCGACCCGACGCAGCGTGGTACGGTAGCTTGTTCTCGTTCTGCTGGTCGTCCTGCAAAGTCAAGACGACGATGTCGCTACGTCTGCGGCCGGACTCGTACGGGTATGCGTCGGACTCGGACAGGTCGGGCAAGCAATCGACGTCGGGAACCGCCCGATCGGGCATCTCGTCGTCCCTGTAACCGTCGTCGATAACCGGACAGTTCGTTGTCATTTTGCGCGTGTGTGTGTGTGTATGTGTGAAAATGTAACGTCGCGCGCGAGAGTCGACTTTGAGAGTGAGCAGCGGTGGTAGCAGAAGTCAACGATATCGTATACAGCTGTGTACCACCGGCTATCGTGGCTCGCGCGTGAAGATGGTCGCGATTACGGCGGCGCGGCCGAATCGAGACATCAATTGCGTGTCGCGCGTTTATTACTCACCTCAATCGTGCTCTAAAGTCTCTGTAAAATTTCTGCGCTGTGTCGAGCCCAAAGGATGACATCCTGGAACACTGGCAAGGAAGAGCCGCTGCACCGCTTCTCTTTCGTAAGCATAAAACAAACAAAAACAACAACAAAAAGAGGAAGAAATTCGCGAGTAATAGAATCATGAATTTCGACTGGCGCCTATATTTACATGCAAATTATTATTGAAGCTCCTTGCCGAACTCGAGTCGCCTATATAATACACACGTATCTATTCAGAGACGTACGTGTGTCGCTCGTCGCGCGCGACCTACTCCAGCCCTGTCTTTCTCTCTCTGCGCCGCGCGGGGGAAACGAGAAGTTATCCCGCGCGCCCCTCGCAGCAGCAGTAGCACAGATTAAAACGTCTTGTGCTTGTCAAAGCTCGCACCCGAGAGTTTCAACGAGCAACCCCTGCAGAGTAGTCGAGAGAGAGAGAGACTAAAATATGCCCGCACCAACATCACCGCAGCGAGTTGCATATATATCGCGCACGAGCGGCCTAATAGAACACGAAGAAAGTTCGCGAATATAAATTCACTTGGCACTCGCCGTATATAAATTGCGTATATTAGGCCGGGCTCGAGCTACGTCGTGTCCTTCTTTTTCGCGCGCCAAAAACTGTGCTTTTATATCCTCGAGCTTTTATGACCGCGCCGAGTATTATACCTTTTTTTTTATCCTTTTTGGCGAGCATGTAAATTTTGGCGATATAAAGAGTGTTATACGACGATTTCGGGCGTTTACAGTTGGGAGACGTAAGATTTTTTGCAAAATGTTTCTCGACCAAAGTCTCATCGTCGATGCTCTCTTAATCACCGCGGCCAGGCTCAAACGAGACCGAAGTTGCGCAAGCTCCAAACTGCAGAGAAACTCGAGTATTTTACGTTTGACTTTGAGTGTAAAGGGTAGAGGCTCGCTCGCTGGTAGTCTCCGTTTGAAATTTCTCAACTCCTTTGGCGATGTCACGAGCCACGGCTCTCAACGACGCGACGGTTTTTCAACTTGGGAATAATTTGTTTTAGCCACCCTTCCCCCCCTGCGCTCACGAAAACCACACGATACACGGCATTTTATTATTATCAATATTTGAATGCAAATTTTATTCTTGTAAAACTATTCATTTATTCCGGCGGGGGTAGCTGGTTTATTTAAAGCCCGCCACGATACAGAAAGAGTGAGAGTTTTAGAGAGCTGCGAAACATTGTTATATCGCTCGGCGCGCGAAAGAGGGACAATTGCGCGTCGTTTAATAACGATGCAATTTTGCACGCTCTCGAGAGCCAAATGTATACGTATATATATATCTCGTCGTGAACCATCTCTCGTCGAGTCGCGCGCGCGTGGATGGAAAACATTACTCGTTAAGGCAAAAGGATATACGGATTTCTCGGTTGTACAAATTGTGTTGGGTATAAATGTACGTATACGCGCTTAAACGCATTTTAAGCAGATGTCCTCGTATATGAAAGCACTTGATTACGAATTACGTTTCGGAAAATCGAATTTTCCCTTTCATCGATATTTCTTCGTATAGTGAATTTGTATCGAAGTTTTTCCGCTCAATCACAGCGTGTGACGAATAGAAAAGATGCCGAAAATCGAGAGAAAGCTGCACATAAGGCATTATTTTCTTCGGAGGCGCCATAGGCTTTAACGTTTTGCTATACATAATACCGAATGCATACGCGTACATGTATGCCAGCCATTTCGAGAAATCACGAGTAGATGATAGTGATGCTCGGATATATACTGCGATATAAAGGCGCACAGACACAGAGACGATCACAGTATACGTTCGCACGAATCCAATTGGCAAAGAGCTTCAAGTGCGTCGTTGGCGTCGTTAGCCTATAGTAAATCTTGTCTCTATATCGCTCTATCTCTAGCTCTGTCTCTCTCTGTATATTCGTTTCTCTTCGCTCTGCAAAGATCTTCGTTGCCTTTATAACACACAAACACACACACACACACACGCACACGCACACGCACACAAGCGCGTAAACTAATAAGCACGAGCTCGTGCGAATCGATGCCACATTCGACTCCTGCAAGCTCTTGTCTGACTGCGTGCATGTGCCTTTTGTGCAATAGATATACAGATATGCACCACTGTATATGTATCGACAAAGCTTGTAAAACATATATAGTAGTAGTAGTAGTAGCTGATCGCACTGCGTTATTTCGAAGACGACGACGACGACGAATCCACCTTGGGAATTAATTAGCGCGGAGGTATAACCGATTGTATCTCCGCCAGGCTGCGACCGCCAAGCTGCTGCTTTTTCATTCCGTTACACGCGCAGCGCGCGAGCTTATCGTTAAAACGCAGATATATATCCGCTTGTGCCTGATATATATTATATGTATAGAGAGAGAGCTGCTCCAGTGGTCGAGAAAAGCTTTGTGTTTCGCCTTTGATCTTTACCATCCATTTTCACCTTTTTCTTTTCTTTTTCTTTTTCTTTTTGCTTCCAAGACGCTATGTGAACTGCTGCTGCCGCCGCTGCTATAGACCAAGGCAGAGAAATCTAGGTACGGAATAAAATTTTTGTAGCGCGCGAAAAAAAAAGATGCGATTAAAGGGCAGTACAGCAACGGCGGCCGCAGCGCAATTGGACCCCTCTCCCTAACAATGGCAAAGGCTTTTCTGCCCTGCTGTATATATGTATACGTACCGCGTATGTAGTATACGGTAGCGCGGTGCAAAAGAGTCTGTTACCTGCTGTATATATCTATATATATAGCTATATACACATGTGCGCTTGTTCGTTCTCGTCGAGAGCCGAGGCGCAAACTATACACGGAGTTTAAGACGTGCCTTCTTGCCCGAAACACACGAGAGTCGAGTAGAAGAAGAGGAAATTTTACACGTAACTGGGTCATGGAGTATAGCAACAGCAGCGAGTCACACTTGTTTCTTGCTCACACATGCACGCTTGTTTCACCCTCTCTCTCTCTCTCTCTCTCTCTCTCTCTCTCTATTCTTCGCTACTTTATTTTTTATTTTTATACTTTTTTTCCTCCCCGAAAATTCTTGGAAAAAGATAATAATCAGATTGCGCCCGCGTGCGCGAAGATTATATAATACGCGCACGGCTGAGCAATGCGCTTTACGCCTATATAGGCTGTGCTTGCAGGGTGCAGTTCTATATACAAAGGTTTTAAAATTCCTTTAAATTCCCGCGCTCAACGAGCATTATGATACGCGCGCACTCCGTTCGAAATCCTTACCATACCTATATAGGTAGACTTTTTTGAATACCCTCGTGTTTTGTATTATTCCATTTGAGCTTAGCTCTCGTTTGTTCATAAACTGCATTTGGTCTGCTCCATTGTGCGCGCGAGGTAGAAAAAGGATATAATGCGCTTTTGGAAAATTTTCTGTACATTTCTTTTTTTTTTTTAATTTTGTTAGCCTGTCGTACATCGAAATGGCCCAAATGTAGTGGGGTTTCAATAATGTTCGATCAAAACCTTTGTGAAAAATTTTGATTCTCGGAACCTGCCAAATTTTTGGAATATTTCTACATTCGAACTGGCAGTACTTTACAGCGTGTCCCAGTCTTAATGTATTAAAAATTTTTTCATCAAGAACAGGTGGTTTTGACTCGCGAACGAAACAGATTGATATCGTCGCATTTCAATATCATAATGCATATTATTTTTGCCCCGGCCGTGTGTACGTTTTTCCAAACAGCAACTGAGAAACGCGAGCTTTCAATTTTTTCTATATATCATATATAAGTATGTATACAGATATATTCAAGAAAATGATTATATACCTCTCAAGCTACTAAATTTTTTACTTTCTCTCTCCTCCCCGAGACAATTTTTTGTTTTATCCGATTTTTGAATTTTTTTTTTCATCAATTTCATTTAGCCAAATATGTTTGCCGAACATTGCTCGCTTTAAATTAATGAGGTAAATACGAAGAGAGAGAATCTTACTTTAAATGTTGTTATGCCGGACACACTTCCAAGTCGGTTTGTTATTTTTTCCCTCATTTTTCAACAGTTTCACATTTACAATTATTTCAACTATACACATACCTCGCTCAACGGTCTTAATCGCGCATTACATCTTCTTCTAAGCCCCCTACTTTATTTTTCTCATCCTCATTATTTTCTCTGCGATATTTTATTATATAACTTTAAATACGCGTAATAATATGTTATCAATAACCTAAGCATACATCTTTACATTATCTAAATAAACCCAAACATACTATACCACTTATACTCATAATGTATTTGCACCCGATCAAGCTTTCAGTCGGTCGTTCGATTCTTCTATCCTGATTCCGACTTTATGAGCTGCGCATCATCAAAATCTTTCAATTTTTTTGCTCCAAACATAATTTTAACGCACGGTGCACAACTTCGTGTGAAATTTAGTAGCAATAGATTACTTTAAAAACTTACCTGTGAAGAATACAATATCAATAATATTGCGTAAATGTAATAAAGTGATCTGTTCATTCCCTGTTACGTCATGTATGCATTATTAAACGTGTAATAAAGGCTCTGTGGTGGCAAGTTGATGCTTAAAGCTAGTTACCTGTCGCCACTGGCAGCAAAACTATTTCTGATTCTATTATCGTTATAAAACTATAACTAATATCTATTGTATCACGGATGCTTATTGCATTATTCATAAAAAACAACAAATTCTTGACTGTAAGAAATGCCACTCGTTTACTCCAGGCTTCACATTATTATTCAATAAATAGTCAATAAATCTCTATTGTATCTATTGTCTTTGATATAAATATAACGTTTCACTATAGTAGGCATATCGTTGTGAGGTAATTTCGGTTTCGATCGACCCTTTTCATGATCGACCTTTACTGTAACAAAAACTATTGAGCATTTATACATATGGGTCAAAATAATACTGTTTTAAATTTTCGTCCGCACGTATGTCACCGATCTTGACGCGCTTTTGGTATGTTATAGTACATGATAAAAAAGTGCCAAAACCAAAATTTTGGA
>CACVKI010144794.1:0-80296 GCA_902732785.1 Trichogramma evanescens
TCTTTAAACTTTATTTAAAATTAATTTTAGCATCAATTAGCTCTGAAAAATATCTGAAAATTCATTAAAAATTACTGTCTTTGCTTTGCACAAAAAATTTCGCCATAACCTGTTATTTTTTTTAAACTCCTACTTTCTATTTTTACTTATTTTTTTTCATATTTACGGATCAACATAAGAATAATTGCATTAAATAGGGAAAAATTTTTCCTTTATTTTGGTATATTTACTTTTACCAAACACAAATCGCAAACCAAAGATATTTAAAATTTTGCAAAGTGTCCGCTTTATATGAAACATACAGTATATATATAGTGATACGGCACAGCGGCGGGCGTAAAAGGCAAAAAGTCGTCCTCGTCGTCGTCGTATACGTTTTCTATATAGGTATTATGCAGGCGGCGCCGCGCCACCGTATACACTTATTTATCACCCGTTTAATCCCTGACTCTCGCGGGATTTTTCTCTTGCCACATGGCAGTTTGACGGTCTCGCGTGGCTGCTTATATAAATTACACATGCTGCTCGCTGCTGCTGCTCCCTTCCATGGAAAAGCGAGATTTAAGGGTCTGCTTAAGTTGTCAAAGCCGGCCCACTCCTCTATACTAGTTGTGTAGCTCTCTCTCTCTCTCTCTCTCTCTCTCTCTCTCTCTTTCCATCATCTTCGTAAACTGTTTACTGCCGCGTCGAATCGAAAAAGGGAAGCAGCAGCTATACGCGTTACATGCTATATAGCGTAAATTACTCCGTACGATCTCGATGCTATATCCATTTTGCCGCTAAACTGGTGGTGCGCCAACCAACCACTGCGTTAACCAAAGTCCGACGATTGAATGGCATGTGATTTACCGAATCGTGCGAGTGAGGGATATATCACGACAGATTTTGATCGAATATTTATCCGAGTCGAGGGTAAAATATGTAACTCTGCCATTCCAGTGTAAATGTTTATACCGTTTTATATCATGCTCCTATTAAAAATAAAAACAATAAAAGGTTGATTCCACGCAGAAGGGCCGGGCGCACGATCATCAAGTGGATTAAGCGAATAAACAATCTCTCGCGTAGAGAGATACATCCCCCTTCCTGGAGCTTCGCCTATTTATACGATATAATCCGTGCGTCAAGAACAATCGAGACGATATCTCGTCCAACGCACATATATACACGATCACACAGCTCGACGTTGTAATTTCGAGAACGCGGCACAGAAGAGCCGTGGCAGGTCGTCGTCGTCGTCGTCGTTGGAGGCGCATAATCCCGCAATGACCGAATAATCGCAGGCGCGCTTCGCTGTATAATTCGGTATATATAATGCCAAGGGATCGCTCTAAAGCACCAGTCGAAGCGATCATTCAAAACGATACACGCGCACACGTATACGTACATACATATGCACGGACCACGAGGCCGCGTCGAGTCCGGCATCTGCCACTTTGGGATTTCGTTGCCGAAATACACTCGAAGCTCGGCTGCGCGCCCTTTCCACTCTGCCTATATACACACATACACGGAGGCGCACACTTGTGCACCGGAGCCGCGTCTGGGCTAATGCCTTTTCAATTACGATCCCTGGCTATACTCGCTGCTGCTTCTGCTGGCTGTACGTATTATATTGAATATACACGCCAGACCGCATCCGTCTCACTCGCTCCTCTCTGACATCGTTTGTCGAGAATTTGACTCATCTTCGTGCATAGTACGCCTAGGCGTCGCGCGCGCTGATTTATTTTGTATTATATTGTACGTGTACGCGTGTACAACAGTGTATGTATGCAACGCCGCTGCATATTTATGAGATGTATATATTTTTACGTCGAGCGGGGATGAGTTTTCCGTTTTGAGCTCGTGCGTTGTACGGATGTGACGCATTACGTAAGACGATGGGATTTACGTTTTTATAATTCGAAACTGCAACGCGAGGCCTGCATTTACGTAATGTGGCTGATTCTCTCTTGAAAAAAGTTATGGCCCGATCGCGACATCGAAATGAACGCGTTGCGATGTTTATATGCACGAATTTTATTTATACGGCTCGGGGATGTTCTTAATTGTGCAAAATAATATCTTTCCACCATATTAGATACGCGATAAACTTGAGAACGGATGAGCGTAATTTTCCCTAATCGAAGAGCTTTTATATCGACCTGTAATGCTGTTGAATCTTCCACGTGTACAGGATCATCAGTTGTGGGGATTGCCGGACGATGCTGATGAATAATTCCGGATTCAAAATTTTGATTTTTTTACTCGTATATACCAATAGGGAGCAGATATACATGGAAAAAGGTTCAACTGATAAATGGAGTACTGAAAGATCGATTCAATAGAAATACTTGAAAGAACAAATTAAACAAATTAGTAGAAGTTTGAAATATTTTATTTTTCTATTATTTTGTATTTATCTTTCTTTTATTATAAATTGAAGGACGTTTGTGTGAAATATTTTTCAAAATTTCATAGCGAACTCATGTAGTGCGGAAATCTTTATTCAGTTCAAAAGTCTCGAAACAACTCTCACATTCGATGATTTGCTACGATTATGTTTTGTATTTATGTGGAATTTGAGGGAACGTTTGTATCCAAATGATTTATGGCAAATGTCACATTCGAAGGGTTTGCTCCGATTATGTACTGCACTTATGTGAGTTTTAAGGTAACCTTTTTGTCCAAATGATTTGTGACAAATCTCACATTCGATAGGTTTGCTACGATCATGTACTAAATTAATGTGAGTTTTGAGTTTACCTTTTTCTCCAAATGATTTGTGACAAATCTCACATTCAAAGGGTTTGCTCCGATTATGTGATAAATTTATGTGATTTTTGAGGCTGCTCTTGTATGAAAATGATGTGTGGCAAACGTCACACTCAAAAGGTTTGACATGTAAATGTACAGCGTTTATGTGAATTTTGAGACTATTCTGGTATCCAAATGATTTGTGACAAATCTCACATTCGAAGGGTTTGCTCCGATTATGTACTGCACTTATGTGACATTTGAGTTGATTTTTTAGTCCAAATGATTTATGACAAATATCACATTCGAAGGGTTTGATACGATAATGTACTAAACGTATGTGCTTATTCAGATCACTCTTATAGCCAAATGATTTGTGGCAAATTTCACATTCAAAGGGTATTTTACGATAGTGTACAAATTTAATATGTCTATTGATGTAACCTTTACATCCAAATAATTTGTGACAAATCTCGCACTCGAAAGATTTTTTATGAGAATGTACTGAATTTATGTGTTTATGAAGGTTACTTTTTTCTCCAAATGATTTGTGACAAATTTCACATTCATAGGGTTTGCTCTGATTGTGTACTGTATTAATGTGTTTATTGAGGTTCTGTTTTTGTCCAAATGATTTGTGACAAATCTCACATTCATTTGGTCTATTGCTCTTATGTGTTAAATTGATATGTCTTTTTAGACTCACTTGTTCTCTATACGTTTTTCGACTCATTCTACACTCATAAAATAATTTGGTGTTAGATGTTTTACTCAGTTTTCTCGTTGGCTCGTATTCTTTAAATTCAAACCGAGGATTTACTTGAAATTGACGACAATTATCGTAATCGAATTCTTTTTTTATCAAAATCATCAAACTTTTTTCATTGCAATGTTTTGTCTGAATTGGATTTTCTATTTTCATCATTGGTAGAAAAGTTTGATACTCGGATTTGCAGATGGTCGTCGATAGAGACGTCGGTTCAGGTTTAACATATTTGCATTCGACTTCTATGGATATTTTCTCATCCAACTTTTCTCGTAACGTCGTAACCTCATTCACGTGATTTGCCTAAAATTAAAATCATATAATAGTTTTGTATCGTGATAAATAGAGTATGATTTATGTCATTCAACTCACTGATAATTTACCACACTTGAATATTCCAAAGTTTTTGATTTCGCTTGAGTTGACTGAATCTGTCGGCGATATGTAGATCGCCGTATCGGTGCGAGCCGTGTGTGCGAGTGTCGAAGAGGGCAGCAGTGGACGAGGCGACCGCGCGAGGCAATTCGCACGAGTCTCTCTCCCCCTTCTATACGAGCGTGTCTCTGCCTCACTGCATTGCAGACCTTGCCGCTGAGCAGAGCTCGCAAATCAAGTTCTTTTGTATCTTGATTTGCGCTACTGAGTTTTGACAATTTGTCCTTTTATTTTTTTGTGATTGGTGAGTCGCAGTGTGCACAGTGTGTGTTTAATAAAGTTTGCCACTGTTCAAGAGAACAATAAGTGTTTTTATTGTGTTTATCATCCTTGTCCTTTATCGTACCGACACCAATTCCAACAGAATCTAAATTATAATCATCGCCTGCATCTGGCCAAGTATCGTACGACTCTGGCTTCACCCTGAACAATAACCAAGTTTCATGAAGCGATCGTTTGAATAAATATTATGAAATTAACAAGAAAAAAATAATACCTAACTGTGTCCTCTCTGCTTTCCATCACTCGCTGAAAGGTATTCACTGAGAATTTTCACGAAACTTGCCAAAAAATCAAGGTTATGTATCCCGAGTAGCCATAACTGTACCTTGATATCGTCAATTTGTAAACACTTGCTTACTGAGGAATTCCTCGACAGCGACCAAACTCACTAGTCACTACTCGTAATAAGCGAGTTGACCTCGCGATTGTTATCATTCCGTGACGATACTTTCCCCCTCTACCGTCAACATAGAGGTATAACTCGCATGCGGTGTCGGATTATGGAGCATGCCAATCATCACGCCATGGCGCAGGGCGGCAAATTTTGGAACGAATATCAAAATTGTTTCATTATAAATGCGTATAAGGATTTACTTACTCGATGTTTTTTTAGTGAATTCGATGATGTCTGTCGAGAGTTGATTTGGACGAACTTAGTTTTAGAAGATCCAAAAATTTCACGAAAGAATCGTCGCGACGTCAGAATTCTAAATTGTTTCAAATATTGTTAGAATAATACTAATATTGTTAGGTTGTTGTTAATATTGTTAGGATTGTTGTTAAAATGAATAAACAGATCAACCGATACCTTAATTGTAAACAATATGATTATAAACGATTTCGACATTGTCCCTAGAGCACTGAATGTATTTCGTAGTAAAAACAAATTAGTTTGAGTGTTCTCTTTGCCGATAAAATAAGCCATAACTCCAAACAGATACGTTATTTTATTCAATTTCTGTGGAAATAAATAGAAAGATTATTGTTTAATTTAGGCACCAAAATGGATGAAAGCGAAAAGAAACCCGAGGAAGATATTTCGGAAAATAATTCAAGGGAACATGACGGTTTGATTTCGGACGACAAACAAAATGTTTGTGATATCTATCACGAGGCTTTTAAGCTAGAATCACATCGAGATACAATTCACAATGATCCGGAAGATTATGCTTGCGACAAGTGCGAAAAGAAATTTGAGTTCCGAAGTCATTTGAGTAGACACCAAATATCCGAACACAAAGGTCGCAAAGATTACCCATGCGACAGATGCGAAAATAAATTTGAGGAAAAATCGAGTTTATCTACACACCAAAAATTAGTTCACAAACACGAAGATCGCGAAGATTTTACATGCAACAAGTGCGAGAAAAAATTTGAAAATAAATCAACTTTGCTCAAGCACAGAAAAATATTTCACGAAGTTTTCAAAGACTACTTATGTGAAAAGTGCGCGAAGAGATTCGGAAATAAACAGAGTTTGCTCCTGCACATTAAAACAGTTCACGATGGTCACAAAGATTTTGCCGTTAGAGTCCTGAAAGATTACTTATGTGACGATTGTGGAAAGAAATTTAGGGTTCAAAGCAAGTTGATCATGCACCAAAAAATAGTTCATGAAGGCCGGAAAGATAATGCATGCGACCAGTGCGAGAAAAAATTTGGTCAAAAATCCGATTTGGTTAAGCACAAAACGGCAGTTCACGAAGGTCGCAAAGATTACCTATGCGACAAGTGCGAAAAGAAGTTCGGACTGAAATTCAATTTGCTCAAACACCAAAGAACAGTCCATGAAGGTCGCAAAGATTTTGCATGCGACAAGTGCGAAAAGAAATTTGGGGAACGAGGCACTTTGATCAAACACCAAATGATAGTTCATGAAGGACGCAAAGATTACAAATGCGACAAGTGCGAAAAGAAATTTGGGGAACGAGGCACTTTGATCAAACACCAAATGATAGTTCATGAAGGAAGCAAAGATTACGAATGCGACAAATGCGAGAAGAACTTTACACAGAAACCGAATTTGCATAGACACCAAAGAGAAGTTCACGAAGGTCGCAAAGATTATGCATGTGACAAGTGTGAGAAAACATTTGGACAGAAATTTAAAATGCTTTTGCACCAAAGGACAATCCATAAGGGTAGCAAAGATTTTGCGTGTGACAAGTGCGATAAGAAATTCGGAAGTAAATCAAATTTGTTGAGGCACCAAAAGACAACCCACGAAGGTAGGAAAGATTACGTTTGCGACGGGTGCGAGAAGAAATTTGGAGAAAAATGTAATTTGCTAATCCATCTAAAGACAGTCCATGGGAGTCACCAAGATTACCGCTGTGACAAATGCGAGAAGAAATTCGGACTAAAACATCATTTGCTTATGCACCAAAAGATAGTGCATGAAGGTCGGAAAGATTACGCATGCGACAAATGTGAGAAGAAATTTACACGAAAACCGGGTTTGCTCACCCACCTAAGGACGGTACATGAAGGTCACAAAGATTACGCATGTGAAAAATGTGAGAAGAAATTTGGGGAACGAAGAAATTTGATCAAGCACCAAAAAACAGTCCATGAAGGTCGCAAAGATTTTGCATGTGACAAGTGCGAGAAGAAATTTACACAAAAAGTAAGTTTGCTCACCCACCTAAAGACGATACACGAAGGTCAGAAAGATTACGCATGCAATAAATGCGAGAAAAAATTTGGACGAATATCTCATTTGCTCACACATCAAAAAACTCTCCATGAAGGTCGCAAAGACTACTCATGCGACAAATGCAAGGAAAAATTTGGACAAAAGGTGCACTTGCTCACACATCAAAGGAAAAGACACGAAGGTCGCAAAGATTGAGTATGCCAGAATTGCGAGAAGTAATGATGATCGACAATTGTAAATATGCATAGATATTTATACATGCACAGATAGAAATAAAAATCTAATGCAAATAATCATCTTGATCTTGCGCCGAGAATCGAGCCGAAAATTTTTTATACGCCTTGTTTGGAGCTGAGAATGAATCAAGCATTTAGTTGGCTACTCTACTGCATTTTGGATAAACCTCACGTAATAATATCGCGACTTTGAATCGATCAACCATGCGTTAGTGAAAGATGTTGATAAATTTACTGTCAAATTGATTATTTCTGCTACGAGAGACGGGATTTAGAGCTGCAGGTGGTGGTAAAATGACAACGGCAGTCGCATCGATAATTTTAAAAAATATGCAGCGAACTGACAGGTACTTACATAGAAAAAAAAACAATTGATATTCGAGGGCGGAGGGTATTATATCGGATACGCGCTCGAGCCTGCGTTTGACTTTTGAAAAGTCCACAATTTGTCAGGTATTTATTTGCCTCTCTCTCTCTCCCCGATCCAATCCGATGGGATGATAGGGAGCAGCGCGCCCGCGCTCACGGATTTCTCGAAGGATTAAAGCTAAAGGGTAAACGAGATTGACTTCGAGATTAATCCCATTCAACTTTTCGTTTTCAAGCTATTCGCAATTCGACGAAGCGAGCGACGATCATTACCGCGCGCGCGCGACGCTTAAATATCGATCGTTGCCATATACATCCCGTATATAATTGTGTATAGGTAAACGACAGCTACCCCGGCGCTCGCAATTTTGCGAAAAAGTATATTCGATATTTATTACGATGCCGCACGCGGCATCGGTTTATAGACGATACAAAATTACAGAGTCGAATCGAGGCCGAAATCCCTTTGACGGTTGCGGCACGGGAGGCCTCGATTCCACTTTTCCCAAGGACTAAATTTAATTTAGTTTTCCATTTCCATCTTTCGATGCTGTACGTGTATACGGCACCACCGCAGCGCTACACGAACACATATAATGGCAAAAGATGAAGGCTATCGGCGTCGAGTCAAAGGCAAAATACGTGAGTCTATATAGGTATATACGTGTATGTAGCCAACGAGCCAGGGCTCAGCTGGCTGGCTCCGAGTTTGCGAGGAAAAGTCGCTCACTNNNCTCTCAACCGACGAATTTCGATAGCTTCGCTCGATTCCGTGCTGTGCCGCGCGAGGGTATAACTTGTTAGCCTCTCGGCGGCAGTTATATAGCAGCGGGATCCGAGCTCTCCGATAGTATACGAGAGACGGAGAAAATCAAAGGGAGTGGTAATAACGGAGAGCTTGCGGCAACGAGCAGCAAAGGCGGGGGTGTGGGGGGGTGTGGTACGTACGTATACGTACGCGGCTTTCGCGCAACGCCGAACAAAGTCGGGCTCAACTCTCTCTCTCTCTCTCTCCCTAGCCTGGCAGAAGCAGCAACAGCAGCTAGAGTATCGAGCTGAAAGTGGCGAGCAGCAGCAGCAGCAGCAGCAGCAGCAGTGGCGCGGCGGAGTTGGGGCGGAGTTTATGCAAGCGCGCGCAAAAGCGACAAGGGGGCAACAAAACTCGCCCCGGCATGAGGCAGAAGGCCGTGCCAGCAATGGCGTCGGGACTTGTTGTATTTCGCTCTTTCCGTGTGCGCAGCAGCCCGCAATACGAGAGACTAGAGTACGGCGAAACTTCCCCTCTTGCGCGCGCGAGCGCTTCTGACTCTCTCTACTTCAGCTTGAGTGTATAGGTATGTACGCGTGTAGAAGTATACGAGCACACGGGTAAGGTAAAAGTTATACGAAATAGTTGGCGACGAGAATTGAAAAAACGCGAGAGAACAATCGGAGTTTCTTCTCAAAACGAGAATGAAAAAACAAAGAAAAAGACAAATCCCAAGCCATCGATTTGAGCTCTGCAGCACGAGGTAAAGAACGTACGTATACATAACGGTAAGAAAAAAGACGAAGCAATGAAGTATGTATGCCGAGGGAGAGCCAAGTCGTATATAATAACGCTGCGCGCCAAGGGGGTGGTGGCGGTGGTGGTGGTACTGGTACAGCTCTCTCGAGCTAAACTCTCTTTGGGCACGAGCGGCAAACAAGTTACATTCGCGACGGAGAGCAGAGCGCGTAGGAAAAACATGTCCAGACGCGCGCAGAGCGCAAGAGAAAAAGAGAGAGAGAGAGAGAGAGAGAGAGAGAGAGAGAGAGAGAGAGAGAGAGAAGCTCCACTTATTTTATTACATTATCATACCAACGAGGAACTTTGCGTGCGTGTGGGTGTGCGCGCGCGATTTACATGTACACAGACGAGACTCAAAGAGAGAAGCAGAAGAAGCAGCAGCAGCAGCAGCAACGAGAGAGGGAAGAAGAAAAGACGCCGGAGCTTTTCCCCGGTCGCGCAGCGTCGCGTCGCGTGATAAGTGGGGCTTTAAAGCCCTATGGCAGCGACTTGGAGAGTGAGAGAGAGAGCGGCAAAAGCGAGACGCACTACTGCTGCTGCTGCTCCTGTATACGAAATCTTTTACGTGTTCTTGCCTTTGATTACCGATTCTCGTTGTTTCGCTTCGCCTCTCGTAAAATTTAAAGCCTTAAGATTGCCTCGCTTTATGCGCCGCGCTGCCAGGCAAGAGAGAGCGAGCGATCTCCTTGCTATATAAGGTATATATAGTACACGAAGCAGCTTCGTTACCCTCGCACTTGCCGCGATCGTTTCCGCGTCACACCTCGAGAATCGAGTATACTTATTCCATCTATCGCGTTCGACGTATATAAAATTTATTGCCTCGTTCCCGTTTTTATTTATTTTCTTTTCTTTTTTTTTTTAACGCATTTAATATCGATTTTGCTCGCGCGGCGCAAATGAAAAACGACATTGCGTTAAAGTTTAAATTGCGGCGAATGTATTATGGTCGATCGCGTGTCGTATATGAGACAAAAAAGAACGCAAGTATAAAAAAAATTGCACTTACCGTTACCGTTTTTTTTTTCTATTTAGCATCGACGCTCCGTGAAAATAAATGCATAAAAAGCAAAAATTCCGTACAGCGCGTGACAATTCGCGTACGATATCACGAGCCGGTACCGGGGAAGGGGGGTGCCTCGATATTACGCACACGCATCTCGCTTTTGCACCCGCACCGAGCACCGTATCAAAGCTGGCGCAGCTTTGATCATAGCGCCGGGCGTTAATACGAGCTCGCGTACGTATATAACCGCGGGATATATTTCGAATTCAGTGCGAAACATCCCGCGGTATGATATCGTGGTACACATATACTATACTATATGCGTACACGTCGTTGCGTATACCGCTGCTTCATTATCCGCAATAGGCTGCGGAATTATGTATGCCGCATATCCGTTGCAAGCGCAGCAACGCGCGCGACTCTGCACACACAGCAGTCGTCGTCGCGAACGCGAAGCACACTTCGTTATCCGCACACTCGCGTTACGTTGGGATTCGTGTAATATTACGGCAATCTCTGTGTACAATAAGCGCGTGTTACATCGTCAAACGAGTTTATGATAATTAACGCTCGTGCGGCGACACTAAGTCGCAAACTGTATGCGAATGTATAAATCCATCGGATCCAGATCGTTGGAATATCGATGCTCGCGATGGTTGCCTTTAATTACGATCCCGTTTTATTGTATAGATAATTATTGCGAATTAAAATTTTACGTCGAGCTTGCAAGCGATTATGAGACGAGCTGAAGCAGCAGCAGCGGTATTAAAAATAAAGAGCTCGGAAAATATAACTACGTAATATGAAGCGCGCGCGAGCTAGTCGAGATTTTTCAAGCTCGTCCCGCGCGCGCGCGCTGACGTTTGAGAAATCACGTTCTCGACTCACGTATACGCAGACCAACCGACGAGCACAGAAGGAGATTTAGCCCTTGCTTGTGTCTGTGTGTGTGTGTGTGTGTGTGTGTGTGTGTGTGTGTGTGTGTAGGACCGGCGAGGTGAATAATACATTTTCTCTCCCGCAAGCTCGCCCATTGCCGCGCCGCACACTTCATTCCTGTTAGCGCGCGCGCGCGCCACGTAGAGCTTTTTGTTTTTTCGCGTGCCAGCAGCAGCAGCTAGCTTAAGCTTAGCAGCTCCGAGCTTCTTTGGTATTCACCCCGTACGTGTGGCGCGCGCGCAAAGGCTCAAGTGGACAACAGTCCTCGCAATTCCTCTCGCTCTACGTGTCTGTGTGTCTGTGCGTGTGTATAAGTATGTTTATGTATGTATTTGCCTAACTCGATAAATGCTAAGTAAGTCCAGAGATTTATGGACGCTACTTTTTTACACGAGTCTCTCTCTCACTCACTATTTCAACGTGCGTTTTTTTGCGTCGCTGCCGCTGATGCTACTACTGCTCTCTTGCTTTCTCGTTTTGCCTTTTTCGCCCGTAACGTATCTTTTTATCCGCCTGACTCCCAAGAGAGAGAGAGAGAGAGAGAGAGCGGAGAGGAGAGAATAGAGAGATACGTTTTCGGCATTTCGGGCTTTTACCTTGATTTGATTTTAAAAGAGCAGAATAGAGTTACGTGCGCGTAGTTTCCCTCCCTATTTTTCCTTGTTGCGTGATAAAGGAACGAAGAAAAAAAACAACTGCGGGGAGTGCTTTTTTACGAGCTGACATTTTTTTACGTCATCGAGACGACGCGTAACGTTACGTATTTTTTTCCAAACGAATGGCCAATGATCTTCGCGACGTAAATGTGTGTGTGTGTGTGTGACCATTAAGTACGAGAGAACAGATCTACGAATTTTTTACTTCGTTATCCTCTGTACGGTCAGGATTCGAGACTCGACTATATTATACACACAGCAGCGATCCGGTCATCCGCTGGAAAGTATTATCCCGTTTGCGCGCGTATAGGTGGTTGTGGACGTGTTCGTCGGTGGCTCATCCCCTCATCTCTCTGTGCAGCAGCAGTGTATTGTCCCCTTTCCAAAAATCAATAGGTTCAGCGTCACGTCGCGCGCGCAGAGCACCAACAACACAGCAGCGGCGGCGGCGGCGGCCCTCGAACTCGTTCACCTCTGCGCGCGCGAAGCAACGCGGCGGCAAGCAAACCACCGTCATCAGCTTTTCCACTTTGTGAGCGCGCGCGCGCCTGAACGTGGACTTTTGCTTGGATTAAGACGATATTTCATCGATTTATTTTCAGCTTTTGATGTTACAGAAAAAAAACATCCGTTCCTTTTTTCTATGATACGGTTATGAAGAAAAACAATTCTTTTTAATCCTCGTAGAGTCAAATTTTTTCTTCTTTTTTTCTTCTCTTCTTTTTTTGTTACTTTGTTCTACAGGCTTCTTATGTATTATTTGTAAGATATCGTCTTTGAATTGACCATTGTAGTGTGCATAAAAAGCGATGGCGTCAAAGGGGCTGTAACCTATTTTTCAGGAGCTGCAAGTCCAACGGTTTTTCTTCGGGGAGCTATATCATTTTTCTCGAGTTGGTGTCAAAGTCTTGTGTAAACGACGGACGAGAAAACTTTTTATGCTCGAGTTAACAAGTACGAGAAAATAATGACTTGTAAATTATTTTCACCCCTCAATATTTAACGCCAAGAATATTTTTCATACTTTCACCAAGAGAAATCGAAAAAAAAGGATGAGCTGTAAGCATCGAGGGGCAAACATTTTGCGTTAAAATATATTGAATAAAAGTCACTATTATTCTATATGAACTGACATTGACTTATACAATTATTTATACTTTGTCACTTGCGAATTTACAGATAAAGGTGCTCGCCATCTAGCGGTGAATGCTTGAAATAGTATTATCGTATTCAAAGTGAAAGACTAGTCTAAATTTTTGAAACAATTCAATTGACATTTCCAGTTTATTTAAAATGCACTTACAAGGAGACTACCCCAGCTCCGGGTCATGAATTTTCTCTAAAATTTTTTTGGGGTCTCCTGGTACCCAATGTTGAAGCTCCCTGTGCTTAGTTTGATCTCATGGGCCTTAGGGCCCATTTTTTAAAGGATTTTCCACATTATAAAAAAATCGTTGTTATTTTCTATATCAATATAGAAGTACTTGAACAAAAAAATGCAACGATCAAAAGTTTTAAAATTTTTCAAAGAATCTGCTTGAATTTTTCCAGAATTTTTGGGACCTTCTATCACTTAATTCAAGAGGCCCAAATTTGACGTTTTTTTATGGATTTTAGGACTTCTTAAAGAGAGTGATAGATGGTCCCAAAAATTCTAAAAAAATTCAAGCAGATTCTTTGAAAAATTTTAAAACTTTTGATCGTTGCTTTTTTTCGTTTAAGTACTTATATATCGATATAGAAAATAACAAAGATTTTTTATAATGTGGAAAATCCTCTAAAAAATGGGCCCTAAGGCCCTTGAGATCAAACTAAGCACAGGGAGTTTCAGTATTGGGTACCAGGAGACTCCAAAAAAATTTTGGAGCAAATCCATGACCCGGAGCTGGGGCGGTCTCCTTGTTAGTATTTTTAACATAACTAGTAACTTTCAAACGCGCTTCGCGCGCATCAGTTTTTCAGTCGCCCTTTGAAATAGTTG
Source organism: Trichogramma evanescens (assembly GCA_902732785.1). Classification (NCBI taxonomy): domain Eukaryota; kingdom Metazoa; phylum Arthropoda; class Insecta; order Hymenoptera; family Trichogrammatidae; genus Trichogramma; species Trichogramma evanescens. The sequence continues at coordinate 13,615 of CACVKI010144794.1, forward strand.
ATATTTTGACTGTAGACGTTACTTTATTCAATTCCGATTCGAGTCAAAAGTCAGTCGACCAATCAGAGGCCGTATAAAATGGCTTCACTTTCAGGTCCATTATTATTTTAAGAGAGGATTGTAACAAATAATCGCCAAAAACAAGCTAATTAATAATAATGTTTCTTGAAAATAGGAACGTGAATAGCAGCTCATTCCCAAAATAAAAAAAAATCAAAAACTTGAAACATGTTATTAACTAAAATGAAAATCTTTAAATTTTTTAATAGTACCGACGATAAGGAAAAATCCTATTTTAAAATTATAATGTGTCAAGATTGTTAAAAAAAAGTCTTGTAAACAAAAAGTAAATCGTTTATTTCATTTCTTTTACTCCGCCGCCTCAAGTGAGACAATAGGAGGGCGTAGTATATTAAATAAACATTATCAAAAAAGTGTCCATAAAAATGTCTACCGTGGTTGACAAAGCTTGCATAGCCATTATTAATGCTTTATATCGATTAAAGAACTTTTACGTACGCTTAAATTAGGTAAGGAAGCTTTTACTTTGCATTTTAAAATCACTGCGTTAACACATCGTTTCAAACTACGATGGATACTAGAACAGATCCTGATAATGAAAAAAATTTCCAAATAGCCATAAAGGTATGGGAACAGAATTATCCTTGGAATCTGAGAATTATGAAGATGACTTTTCTATACCCTTTCCAAAACAAGATCGTGCAAATACTTGGTAACATAACGCTGTTTTCATGTTTGCTTCTTTCACTAATCACCACGGTACGTATTTATGAGACTCAATAAACTACATAATCTGCAATAATCAGTTATAATCACTATTCATTTAGATACTGAAACTGATCAAAGAAATAGAAAATGAAATTAAATTAAACACTTTGGTCGAAATAATATTTCAGCTAGTAGCTTTTACAATGATGATCTTCTGTTATATGTTCATGATAGTAACTAAAAAAAATGTTAGTCTTTTTTTTAATATATATTTTTATTTAATCCGAGTAATAATGCATATTTTTATTTTCTCACAAAAATAAGATATACTTGGGGGCAGTATTGATGGCTCGAATGTATTCAGCGTGCGATGATGTTCAAAAAATGAAGGTAGCACATGGCAAAAAAGGATGTTTTTTATCTAATTTGCAAGCAGGTCAGCAATAAAAGTTTACCAATAAGTTAAATCCAATTTAATTATTCAAACATTTTTTAGGATCTATACTTTTATTACTTATTAGTTTTGGAACAGCTCCAGTAGCCATTCCGTCCTTCTTAACTTGGGCCCTTCCAGGCAATCGAACTTTCGAGAGGACCCTTCCTTTTCACACAGAATTTTTCATCGATGAAGATGAATACTTTCATCAGATATTTGCAGCTCAACTTGTTTTTCTATTTGTTTATGGTTTATTGACAGTTTGTCTGAATTATACCCAATGTTCGGCTGTAATATTTATTATGAGTGAAATTCATTGTTTTCAGTGCGCAATGATATCCGAAAAAACGTTTCAACTATGTACGAAACAAATTTGATAAATATTGAAAATTTAAATTTCAGATACAATTTTAAAAGAATGAAAGAAGCATACAACCGTAAAATGGCGATTAACGAAGAAAATGCCAACACGTGGATATACGAACAACTCAAAGATTTAGTTCGTTGGCATCAAATTTGTATCGAGTGAGTAATATTAACAATAAATGTATTAGTAATAATAATAATAATAATAATAATAATAATAATAATAATAATAATAATAATAATAATAATAATAATAATAATAATAATAATAATAATAATAATAATAATAATAATAATAATAATAATAATATGAAAATGATATGAAAATGATAAAATTATGATCCGTTTGATGTTTTAAAACTTTGTGAATTTTAGTTACTATAGTCTTGTGCAAAAAAAGAGTGACCCTTTGATGTTCGTTATATTAACTGGTTGTAGTTGTGTGGTAGTCTTGACGGGTACTTCGGTATGTTCTGAATCATTTAATTGGTTAAAATTGCTTAACTATAAGAATATTTTTCTTTATATAGATGGTAATACTAGTGGAAACAGATTTGGCAGGAGCAGCAAAAATGTTGTTTGGATTTTGTACAACTTTGTGTGCTATTATTTTTATTTGCATTCCTAGTCAATGTTTAAAAATCGCCAGTGAAGATTTTTACATTACATGGTACTTTGAAACGTAAGTCAATTAATTTTTTAAAACACATTTCATATTATTTTCAATTTTATCCAAGTTGCGGAATGAATGGTGAAATTTATTCACCAAAAATACGAAGGATTCTATTATTCATAATGATGAAATCGATACAGCCTTTCGCATTGACTGCTGGACCAACCATAGAATTAAATTTGGAAACTTGTAGCACTGTAAGATTTTTTTTCTTTACACGATAAAACCGTCTTGAAATGCTGTAACGATTTTAATTTAAACTATTACTTGCAGATAATAAAAACTTCTGTATCATATGTAGCAACATTTAGATCGCTTTATACTTCTCTATAGCTTTTTTCTCAATGATTTATACTTTTGCATGGCAATAGTATATTATGCAACAAGTGCATTAAGCAGATGAAAAAACCCAGGAGTCGTTTGCACCCGAGCTGTTATGTGATAATTTTTCTTTAGCTTCTTATAAATAAGAGAAATAGTTGTTTATAAACACGAATGCACATGAAATTTACATGCTTTTTATTATTATGCTTATTTTGCAATTACAATGCTGTTGTCTAGGCAACAACGTGATACATAACAGCGTGAATGTTGAAAAACTATTTTTAGCTCTACTTGTATTTGTTGAGTAATTTTAAACGATAAAATGAAAAAATGAAATAGAAAAATTAGTTTGGAGACTGTTTAGTTAATCAATAACTTATCGCGATTATGAATATTTTATAATATATCTGACTGCAACGATACTCAGGTTCTCGGCTACTCATCAGCTTAATTTATAATAAAAAGATCCGAGAATTTTAGTAAAATTTTTTTATAGGTAATGATATTAATATTTGCTTGTTTGATTCTTTTTTTTGATGCTACATTGATTAAAGTCACTTTCATTTTTGAAAATAAAGAGGATTTCGATGATTTATCATCTTTGAACAAATTTTTTGAACGCTAAATGTACATATTGCAAATGTAAATTTCAAGCTTAGTTAATCTGATAGCTCATTTAATGTTTTAATATTCTTTCACAACATTTGACAAATACATGATTTTGATATTTTTTTCAGCTTTCTGATGGTGTTATTTATTCATCTAATCTTGGTCTCTTGATTGATTTATTGCTCATCAGTTTGGCTATATAAGAAACTTTTCTACTCTAAATGTGTCATTTTTTATCAAATCAAATTCAAAAATATTTATTTGAATCTGTGAAATATTAAATTTTCAAATGTTATAGAACTTTTAAATTGGGAAAATGTGATGAGGTAGTTGAAATGAATAATCGATTGTATTTTAATAATATTGTATGAAATGTTCCTTTGTGTATTCGATCATAATCATATACATTATTTACAAAATGTATGATAAATAAGCACACCAAAGCGAGACGCAGGAAGCGCGCATCAGTTTCATCAGTACATACATCGTCGGGTGAAGCAATTCGTTCGAGTGATCATATTTGCCATTGTTTTTTTTCTGTCTATTACATTATTTGAAGTTTCATGTACAAAATACGAGAAAAATAATAAAATATAAAATTTGGAGCACACACTTGAATCCTCGTGTTCATTTATTCTTCATATATTCATGCTGCCAAACATTTTTTACAATTCTTTCTTTCTCTCTTTTTCTCTCTCAATCTCGCGGAAATCAACAATGTGTAATATGTATTTTACCAAGCTGTATTGCTTGATCATTCTATACAATGGTATCTTATTTTGTAAATTAAGATTTCCATGTTATCAGTATATTATGTACAATTAACGGACAAATTCCACTGTAAATATATGCGTTTAGTACAAACTTTTTATTTATTTTTTATGATTTATTGCAAATAAGATTAATGATTTGCAGTCGAACGGTTTTTTAAAAAAAATGCAAGATTCAAATGCATTCACTTTAGAAAATAGAATGATTTTCAACGAAATCGAAGGAACTGTTTTTGCAATTTCTCTCCTTGAAATTTACAAGTGTTTACCACGCTAACTCTTTTTAATCGGTAAGTAAAAAATGTTTTTAGTAAAATACATCGCTTGCGTACGCTCGAAAATTTGTTTATGGAAATATATTTGGAATCGAACGTGTCTGTTATTATAAAACGTTACTTCGTTAACTTATTCTTTTTTTTCTCTCATCAATTCAGGAATTTCATTTCTTCGTTTCAAGTTAAAAAATTCTCATACATTGTGCTATGAACAGAGGAAATACTTATTTCCAGTACAGTCGAAGTACGTAGATATTTTAGAATTTTCTTCGTTTTTTCTTTTTTCATTTTTTTTTGTTTTCAACACTTCGATACATTACAGCTGCATGCTCTCTTAAAACAATTACCTTATCCTTTTTTTTTATTATGTCATATGTCAAGGAACTTATAGATTAGGATTTTTAAACGTAAGTCGAACACATTTGTAGAAAACCATCTATTCGTAGTTTATAATATAATCGAAGAGTTTTTTTCGATCGAAATACAATTTTTTTTTCTTCATTCAAAGAGTAACAAAAAAATAACACGAATCATGGAGCTGCTAGTATATTGTATTATATTGTCCATCGAACACGCTCGTCGACTTGTCTCAAAAATCGCTTAGTTTCACAAAAAGAGTTTTATTTAAACCCGAAATGGGGAAAGGAACAAAAAAGGAACTAACTTTCTTTTTTTTCGTCTTATTTGCACCAAAAGAAGCGAAAGAAGAAAATTATACGATTATAGGAATTAGGCCTTTTCTCGAACCACTGTGACTTAGTTAATTAAACGATTTTCTTACATTCTTGTTCAGTTTTATTGCTTAACTCGGTTTTTTCATTCTTTGTCAGCTTTATTACGAACACAGCTCGCGGTTTCTCTCGTGTGTTTATTTTATGTATAAAAAAAAGTCCTATCAAATACACGTAAACGTTAGATCGATTCTTTCAAATCATATTGTATAAATAAATAAATACGGCTTAAAATTTACATCAACATGGCCTTAATCTTTACGTTAGATATTGTTAATGATTTTTTGTAACTTAATCGTACGTATTATAATTATAATTATCATACAAGAATATTGAAGATATTTTTTTGTTGTAAACAATAGAGAGTAAATATATATATCATATGTATAGCTAAAACGACGTGTGTATTTATAAATGTCCGTGTAGGTCGTCCTATGTACATACTTTAATCTAAGTTATATATTAACACTGATATAGTTTTTAAAGCTCGACTCACACTGACACCGACACAAGAGCTCTTTCGTCAGTGTACTTTTACGTATATACAGTTGTAATTTTTATTTGCCTTATTCTTAAACTCCACATTCATATTCTTACCAGCTACATGCACTTACAACGTATGATAAATCCTTATCGATACTTGAGAATACGAGCGAGGCTTGACACTATTTTATTTTATGTGTATAGTATGCGTGTAAATTCATGAAAACACACTTGTTTATTTATTTATAATACATTGGGTATACGCTTTGTTTGCTTATTATTTTTGTTAACAGCTAAAAATCTACAATATTACAATCTAAGGTCGATAATTTTTGTATTATAATCCATTTAATTTATACTCTTCTTTCATATGTATAAGTGTCTTTTTCATGCATATATAAATTCGCTGAAACGGAAATGCTCGTGAAGCATTTTCTACTATCATCTCACGTACTTTTTTTACAAACAAACATTTTTCGGAAATTATACATCAAGTTTAATCACATATTTTTGGAAATAGATGTGCAACGATTAAGAAAAAATACCAACCTATTATAGTTAACAAAACAATAATTTTCGGACCAGCTTATGTTGCTCATGTGTTTCAGACACACATTTATGTATTTTCTGTCAGTATTTGTGCTACTATAGTTGAAATACAATCAAAAATGTCGTTCACAATAAGTACATCTTGTGTTGAGATAATTGAATGGAAACATAATTCCAAATTCTGGCTATTTTTAGAAAATTACGGCGAGGAAACAAACTGTTTGAAAAAATTGTAAGTACCATAGCTTGTTTTAATAAAAAATCTGTTCTTCATCAAATTGATTTTTGATTCTGAATATTATACCATGTATAAAAAATAGAATTTGTGCCCAAATTCAGTTTTCATCGTAATGACTTTCTTTAGAGTGAAAAATAAGTGACAACAACTCATAAGGATAGTAAAAAACAATATTTACATTTTAGGTGTATTTATAAAGTGTCATATATTTCTATAGACAATTAGGTAATAGAAGCATAGTACAAAAAAATAATCTTTGAAAGCTTAATATCTAAAGTTTATGTATTCAGGCATTTCAATAAATATGTAATCATTTGGTAACAACACGAACAATACATGAAAAAGATTGACTAATTCTCACACAAAAATTGTTAATATTTTTTCTTTTAAGAATAGACAACTAAAAATCGCAGACATGGAGAGTACATTTAAGCAATGCAATTTCAACTTCTAGTTTTGACCAGGTTGAAATTACATTTCTTCAAAGTTCTATAATTTTCGATTTGCTTATCGAATACCCTGTGTGCTTTTTCGATTTCACGATTATTTTGCATCTTCAAAATTCAGATTAAAATATCAATTAAACAAATATTAAAAAATACTGATTTGAGATGCAAAAAATCATTGAATAACACTATTCCATTTATAAAAAGAATAAACAATCATTAAAATTCATTGTCAATTTTTAGTTGTCTTTTCATGGAAACCCTGTCTGTTATACCGCATTTTGTCTATGAAACTTAAGCTGAGAATTGGTCATTTCTTTTTTCGAGAAACCCTATCAAAAATCTGATACATTATATACATAATCAAATTCATAATGATAATGACATGATAGTTTTAATAATTTATTCATATTTGATAAATATTAGCAATCATTCGTTATCATTATTCATTCAACGCTCATTCAGAATCACATTTATTCGCACACCTCTTTGTAATCTTAGCTAATTTAAAAACGTACATTTGTGTATATATAGCAATGTAAGTGACATGTAATACGAAAAATCTATGTATACCCATTATTTTTTTCCATTAATGTAAAGTTTACATACGTACAATTAAAATATTTCTATTAGGTCACTGGTACTTCGATCAATGTTATACAATTATTCAAATTAATCGTATTTGCTACAATATCGCTTATGTTTTATATATTATATACTACAGTCGTGTTCATTTTTTATATTTACATTTACAAGCGAGTATGAGCGAAGTGAATGTAAAAAAGGAATCTACGTTATTTCCCTTTATCTTCGGATGAGTAAAACGACTTGGAACTTTTTTGCTTTGTATCAGTTCTGGTTTTTGCGCGCAGATGCAGATATCGCCTCTGTCCGCAAAAAGTGTGTATTCTCTATATTTTTTTAAATTAAAAATTATCTTTCATCCTTTTAAACTTTAACTTCGGACTATAGTAAGCTTAAAATTTATAGTTTGGAGATTACACGTTTATACAAGGAGTTTAGCTAATCAGTCTTGTATTTGAGGCTCAATGTGTCTAGTATTTATTTTCTCTCTATACTCTATATTGCATTGCTTGCGCAGCGTAACTGTTTAGTTTTTCTAATGCTTTGTATTTCTGTTCTTTCATTCTGTAACGATTCTTTCATAACTCACGCACATCATAAAGTTCTCATGAACATTAAGTAATACTTTTTTTATGCATAATGGTTTTATCAACTGCGCGAAAGTGCGATATACTATTTTTTTTTTTCGACCTTTCATTGGAAAAAAGATTCGTTATACCGATCTCTAGAAGACGACGCGCGTTGAGTACTGCATAATTTTATGCCTATTTTGTCAACTCACTGGGCTAAAATAGATTCATTCACATAAACATTCATTCTATCCTCGTACAGAATAATTTAACTGTATTGACCGAGTGTAACGGATACATACATAGTTTTTAGGTTTTTAGTCGTTTTTTATGCACATGACAGTTTTAGCACCAAGAAGCCTTTAAAAAACAGTCTTAAAATTAATTCGTTCGAAAAGATTTTTATATGATACATTTGAGATAGTTTGACAATAGAAATCATTTGAGCTAACTCGTTATGAGACTAATATCAGACTAACAAAACTATATCATTCTCGCACAATTCATCAGTAATTTTAAATCTTAGCCATAATCAAAGGTTGGCTTCAAATTTGATCGATTGTTGACAAACGAAAACTAAGCAAATATGTACATACGTTATCTGAAAATTTTATAGTAAAAATGTTACCAGAAATGAGAATGTATCTAAGTTATCATTGTTAACCGATCAGTTCAAATTTATCGTTAACGTTCGGTTCACATCGCAACGTAAAGGAATGCAGTATCTGCGTATAACAATTACAATAAAACATTCGATAGAGTTGAACATTATTTGCATGCACAATTATATCCTACGATATAAAGCCTACCAAAATATTAACTTTACAACGAAAAGATAGCTGAACTAAACTGACTAAGTAAAGAACACAGCGGGCAAGTTGACAAAACCATATTTTCATATTGCAGAGTTAGTATATTTTTCTATTCAATTTCGAATACGTGTTGTACCCTTATATACCTTTTTAATACGAGTCTTTTTTCTAATGATGCGTGCATCTTAAGAGCAGGTACTTGCAATTATATTTCAGCTTACTTAAAAACCCAAAAACGCTGAAAACCGTTGATCCCATTTCATTCACATTATAGCCACACATCTAATAAAAAAAATACTGATATTTTATGTTTAAACTGCAAAAAACTTTTCGTAGCACGAAAGAAAAAGTTACTGCACATAAAAAAAATTCTGTATAACTTTATGCACAATAAAATGTAGAAAAAAATTAATTTGCACATTTAAAATCCGAAGTAAACTGTTGATAAAACGGTCGAAAAAAGTTCGTTCATTGATTATTTAAAAATAAATACAAATGAATCTGTGTATGGATAAAATTTTGAGTGATATTCCATCATTGATACCAAAAGTTTCTAAAATTTATCGAATCTAAAACTAACATACGAAACTGCCCAATTTTTTGTTATAGATAAAAAAGGCTTTCAAGTAATTTACCTAAAATACTATAAGTTGATTGTTTTAACGTAGCTACATAAAATATTTGGACTATTTTCCAAAAAGTAAAGCTATCATAACGTTTTCAACCCGGATTATATCGTAACTTATATTATTTGTCAATTTGTTCAAGCGCAAAATGTTCATTAAAACGGACAAAACAATAGTTTATCTTAGCAACTGTCAATTACTCGATCGGAGTCTTAAATACATTACGTTTAGTTAAAATTCATTGATACCGTAGCGAATTGATTCGTATAAGATATTTAAATGTTGTCTGCTAAACACGCGCACACACTATCTCGCGAGATCACACTATTTTCAATTTTATGCATTCATTAAATTTTCTTTAACAATATGTTACAGTATATTTAAAAGGATTTTACGTGAACACTTGGTGGAATTATTTACACAATTTTAACTATGATTTGCAAGCTATGAGATATTACTATAAAAAATTTTACCCCTGTATGATAGAGTCGGTTTTAATTATTATTACAGAAAGTATGAAAAATTTTATGTACAAGCCTTTGAGACGAGAAACTCGCGAGTTACACCCCCATACGTCTATTTATTTTCTATCTTGGAGACTTCAGTGACAATAAGGTAATTCATAAAATTTCATTATTAAGAAAAACCTTAAAAAGTAATAGTATCATTATACCGCGGTTTGGGTTCATTTTTCCTGCTTTCAACAGAAAATCATTGTCAATTCATTTATATCTTCAACTTAAAGATAAAAAAATAAAAGGAAATAAAGAGCATCGTATTTTATGTGCAATTTTGTAACTTATTTTGCTCGTTTTCTTTTAAAATTCTTTCCACTCATACCTCATTCTATTTATAAATGTATATTTAATTCAATAAGTATATATATAGATCACGATCAATCGGCATAATTTATATATATACTTTTATCTACGCATAAATAGTCTTATAGTTTCTAATTGGTTACAAGTCTACTAGTTTTAAAAATGCTACGATTTACATCTACCTCTAAGTCTTATATATTTATAAATTACTGTCGGAAAATGGTCTTATTCGATTTTTCAACAAAAAAGGAATATAAAAGTTGGATGACGCCTCGTCGAGCAATACTATTGTTCTCGAACATATTTATGCTTACTTATATCTTATTGCTACGCCAGTCGTTTTAGCATAAATTTTTGGAGCAATATCTTAATAGATCTGCTTGAGGCTGCCCCGGATTGTATCTCATATGAAGAAAAGCAATGCGCAATTATCCGACCAAAAGCTCAAAAAATATCCAGCGCGCTCTCTTTCAGGTATACACAGTATAAAATTTACCAATACTCCTTGGGTATTCCAGGAACACGATTGTATTGGGACACAGACACGTTCTCGTGGGATACTCGCAAGTACATCGCGGCAGTCGTTCGTTCAAGCGCTGACTGCCCTGCGTATGCCACCGAGACCAAGTTCGGCGGCCGCTTCACAAGGCTACGTGGTCGTCGGACCACCGGCGTAGCCGTTAAGCGACGCCTGCTGCTGCTGTTCCGATAATTCATTGGTCTTCGTCGAATTACTGCTGTTCAGGGGCTTTGTCGTTTCTTCCGCGTTTGCGTTTACCTCCTGCGTTAGCACCGGTGATTGTTGCTGCTGCTGACGCGCCGTTGGTGGTGGCGACGGTGGAGGTTCCACTGCGTCGGCTGCACTCAGGGAAGCAAACGAAACGCGAAGGTTGTTCATTTGTATCGTGTTGGGGTGCAGACCGTCGTGTACTTCGGGACTGTGATTGACATAGTCTGGATCCGAACGACCACTACTAGCCAGAGATGGGCTTGGACGATTACCTGCGAGATAATTAAAGACCTATTTAGCAACCAAGTAAATTAATGAAGATGTTTTATTAAAAAAAAATTATGAATATCAACGAACAATGATGAGAAAAAAAATCACGCACCGGAGTTGGATGGTGCAGAGACAATACCAGGACTTTGAGGACTCAGCGATGACCTGCCTAACGATCCCTGGCTTACATTACCCTTTGAGGAAGACTTCAATTGAGCTAATTGCACACTTCTATTGGATCTGACGCCGTCCTCGACGAACGGTAAGTTCAGCGTGTCTTTGCTAGATGCCAATGAGCCTGCTGAGACTCCATCAAAATCGTCGAAGCCAGCTCGTAGTGGCGCTTTCGACGAATCGAGATCTACGACTCCGATGGCCATGGCAGGATCTCTTTGACCTTCTTCCAACCCGTCAACGCCATATCTGACATTGGATCCGTTCTTTACGTACATGGGTCGAAACACGGTGAAGTCGCCAAATGGTCGTAGAGGAGCCTGCTCATCGTCTTCTTCACCTTCGCGGAGTTCCTCCATTCTGACCAATTGGTACTCGCTGTGGGATATGCTAATATTTATTGTTAATAGTGAACGACGAATGCATGAATGACATTGTATAAAAATTATGTGGGTTACTTACCCATCGTTTCTTTGCGTTGTGTGTTGCGAATTTTGATTTTGAGCCTCAACACCTTCAGTCGTGTGATAAAAGCTCACTGTTTTGAAGTATTCCACCTCGTGCGGTTGAATCGCATCGAGCAGGATGCTCACGATTTCCGTGAAAGTTGGCCGACTGGACGCTTTGTGTCTCCAGCAGTGACGCATCAGCGCGTACACTCTGTGCGGTACATTATCCGGCTGTTCCATAACGCCTCCTTCTAGTACATAACGTACAACCTATAATGGGAAAAATAAAAGTATGGATCCTCTCACATTTTTCAATTCAGTATCAAAAATATAGATTAAAAAAATACGTTACCTGCTCGTTTGATAAACCCTGGTAAGGTTGAGACGCTAGGGTGCACATCTCCCAGACGACGACGCCATAACTCCACACGTCGGAGAAGCTGGAAAACACTCCATCCTGCAAACTTTCCGGTGCCATCCAACGTACAGGCAATAGTCCACGCGATCCTTTTCTGTAGTAGTCAGTTTCGTAAATATCTCGCGTCATACCAAAGTCACCGATTTTAACCGTCAGGTCCGTGGCAACCATGCAGTTGCGCGCGGCCAGATCTCGATGGACGAACTTCTTGGCCGACAAGTACGCCATACCGTCGGCAATTTCGATAGCCATCTTGTAGACCATGCGACGGGTGACGGGCTGCACCGCCGCGTCTTGACACTTGTCCGGTCGATGGTTTCTCAAGAACGTCTTGAGATCGCCGTTCTCCATCAGTTCCATAATTACGAGGACCGGTTGAACTTGCGATACAACTCCGAGCAGCTTCACGACGTGATGAGTATCGAAACCCCTACGTTCAAAAATAGAATTAATACAATGCTCGATGATTTGAGGTTTACTTCAACGGTATTATCAACACAACTTACTTCATGACCGATGCTTCGTTTAGAAAATCGACTCTTTCTCTGTCGCTAGCGCTTTCGTTCACCGTTTTGATGGCGCACCTGGTTTCCGCCTGGCCTTTGACCAGATCCCGACAGATACCCTCATAAACCATTCCAAATGAGCCATTGCCGAGCTCCTTGCCCAGTTTAATCTTCTTCCGAGGGACCTCCCACTCGTCGAGCTTATAGACAGCGCTGGTGTACTCGGGATTCACAGTTGCCAACAATCTCATGCTCGGGACAGACTGCATGAACTTCTTTCTGAAGGTGAACGCAGCTGCTATCCCGATCACGATGATGCAGCAAAGAATCGAGAGTATGATTAGAAAGATCTGCCAGAAAGGCGGTGATAGATTCGAGTCAGGGATGTCGATGTAGAGAGTTTCGCTGTAGGCACCCATGCCCGCGAAACTTGAGGCTCTGATTCTGACTGAATAGTTTCCAGCTGACAAGCTAGGTAGTACGAATTGGTTTCCCTCGTCATGGAAATTGTCTTGGGTAATGCACGCGACAATAGCTTTATGCTGAGGAAGGAAAATCATGCTCGTGAATTATTTTGTGGTAAATTAAATAATTTCAAGAGTTCAAAGAAACACTTACATTTAGCACGTCAACGCGCTTATACTCGATCTGATATGTGAGTATGACTCCGTTCGGTTGTGGTGGTTCGTCCCACATGAGTTTTACAGTCGTCGTGCTATCGTTGCTCGGCATTTTCTCGAGTCTAAAACTGCTCTTGGGTATATCGTCCGCTTGCTCCTTGCGCAGCGTTTGCATGGATCTCAACGACACGGGCGAGCAGTGCTGTTCAGGATTTCGTTCGTCTTTCTCGCGGCAAGCCATCACGTGTATGGTGTATTTTCCAAAGTGACGTAGCTCGCGCATGACAAAGGTCAACGAGCTGGCCGGTACTTCTCGCACGAATTGTATGTACGAATCGCCCTCCTTGATGTCTTTCGGTTCGGGCGGAACGGGTTTCTTCGACGGCTTGCTCAACGTTTTCTTGTTCTGTATCATATCCTTGTGATTTTCCTCCTGTAAAAAAGTAAAAAACAAATTTGTTCAATAAAAGCTCTCGTTAATTCTCAAGTGTAAAAAGTAAAAGAGCTACATTTTTTCGCTTACCTGATAAGAATTGTGCTCGCGCTTATCCCTGACGACATAATCGAGAATGGCTCCGGCCGCCAATTGCTCTCTCTTCCATAGCTGCTTAGCGTCGCCTGCTAGACCTGTTAATTCGTCCTCCAAGGATCGGCGTCTACGACTGTTACCGCGCTTGATGTACACCTGATTGTGCAGCGCGTCCTCGAAGGCGATCGAGCTCGATACGTCTTGCTCCGAGATGGTGGGTTTGGACTCGCCGCAGGGGCACTGACACTCGCTCGTCTCGTTCATCTTTTGCGACGCCTCCAGCTCCTTTTCTGCTTTGAGCTTTTCCTCGGCCACGATCTCGGCGAGCGACTTGCGTTCCATCGCTTGCATGGCTAAATGAAAAAAAAAACGTTGTAGCTCGTGCTACCGCCAAAACCCAAATAATCAAATACATAAGGAATACTCACGCTCGTCGCAGTAATTTCTCTGCTTCAGATAGTTGAGATCGTAGGGCTCGAGCTTGCCGATGATCCGGTAATGCGTGAGATTGCAGTTGGGATTGAGGGGCGGCAGCCAATTGATGACGAGGGTGTCGCTGGCGTTGCTGTAAATCGCCAGCGATCTCACCGCGGACGGCTGTCCGGGCAGCGTCGTGAAGTACTGCAGCTTGCTCTGGGCGCCCGACCTCTCCGTCAAAATCGTGTAGGTCTTGACGTAGTACGCGTACTGCGTGTAGGGCTTGAGCGACGCCAGGATGGTCGACTGATGATAATTGATCGGGTTGGAGTGGGGCACGTCGTACGGAAAGCCACCGCCGTCGTCGACGGCCGTCTCGAGGGGATTCTTCTTCTCCTCGTCTTGCGGTGCGACGTCCGTCACTTTCCAGCCGTCGCCGCCGCAGGCGTCCCTCGAGTCGTACATGCTGACGTTCTGGTTCGGGGCCTCCTTGGAGTAGACGACGTAGCTCAGCAGGGTGCGCATGTCGTGATGCTTGAACGACTCCCACTTGATGAGGGCCGCCTTGGAGGTGACCGAGTAGACGACGCTCTTCAGCTCGGTGATGTTGCAGGCGACCTTGTCGCCGTTGCTGGTCGACGAGACCTCGATCTCGCTGAACGATCCCAGACCGGTGCGCTCGCGTAGCTCCTCGATGTTCTGCAAAATGACATACAAAAGAAATGAAATATTGTTATATCGTTCACCGAAGAACATTAGACGGATGTACGCACCTGTAAACAGAGCCTTGGATTGTAATGGAAGGATATCTTGGCCAGTCCCTTGTGCGAGCCGATCTTCAGCGGCGGCCTCGACGTGAAGTTCCACAGCTCCTGCAGATTCTGATTGTCGAGCACCACCAGCGAGTACTCCTTCATCTCGAGCTTGTCGCCCCTGATCTCCGTGAGGTTCTTCAGGAAGTTGAGCGAGATCAGAGGAAAGTTGCGAAAGATCTTGAGGTAACCCGTGATCACCTGTATATTGCCCAAACTCTCCTCGAGCTCGCGCACGATGTTCTGGCCGTCGCGTATCGCTATCTCCAGGCTGCCGTTGATGAAGGAGCAGCCGCGCAGCTTCTGCGCCGTGGAGATGTTGTCGACGACGGTGCCCGGGCACTCCTTGAAGCAGGGCCCGTTGCAGCGCTTGCACGAGTACATGTCGTTCTCGCTGATCTCCTCGTAGCCGCGCGGGCACTCCAGTAGGCACTGATTGCCGAACGGCTTGTACGGGTACTGCTTGGCGTTGATCTCGCGCGGCCGGCGCATCATGCGGCACTCCTGCTGCGTGACGCAGCGACGATTGAAGAACTCGTAGGTGCCAGGCGGGCAGCTGTCGATGCACTGGGTCTGATTGACGACGACCTCGCGACAGAGCTGGCAGTCCGAGGCGAGGGGGCCCGAGCAGCCGCCGACGCAGAACGGATGACAGCACTCGCCGCTGGGCGAGCAGGCGCGATCGCCGCAGGCTTTGGGACAGACCTTCTGGCAGGTCTGCTTGTTCCAGCAGAGCTTCTCCTCGGGATTGGTGGGTCGGGGCGGGCAGTCCTTGTCGCAGACCGGACACTCGTTCATCGGCATGTTCATCTGGTGGAATCGTAAGCGTTAAAAATTATCATCACCTGCAGCGAGTACATGGATACATATATTTAATGATCTCTTTCTCGTTGTTGCTTCATAATACTCTTTCTCTCTCTCTCTCTTTAAGCGCGCGCGAGGTGTTAATTCATTAGCCGCGCGCCGTTACAACACACAGCAGCTCGATGCCACTGCGCGTTACCGATGAGTTACGCCGTTGATTTATGTGCTATACACCGCTCTTTCATTCCTTAGCATGCAGCAGCAGCAGAAACGGTAGCGAGGGGACGCGGAGACGGCGGCCGGTGTTTGCGTTTAGTTCGCTTCATAATACCAGTCGCCTTCTTTTTAGCCATTAAAAACGCGTGTTAACGAGAGAGACTCGTAATAGTTAAACGAGCTTCTTTTAACAGTTGTTAAAGAGGGTAGCTTATATGGTCAGTATAAGAGAGAGAGGCGCCGCTGCTGCTGCTAATACAATGCCCTGCGCGCGCCTAGGTATTAATGCGTACGCGCGGCGCACAAACAAACACACACACGTATATAAAACGAGCTGTATCATTACCAACTCTGCGCGCCGCGTATACGGCGCGTTACGTAACACACCATTACGCGTAGAGAGAGGCAGGAGAGCGAGAAAGAGATTTAAAAGGAGTAAATTACAGGTTAAAATCGAGGAATCTTTTTCTTTCTCTTTCATTTTATTTTAGCGGCTCGATTTTTCACGCTCCGAGCCTCTGCCACTACTAATATATTTACGCGTCTCTCTCTCG
This sequence comes from Trichogramma evanescens, assembly GCA_902732785.1. Lineage (NCBI taxonomy): Eukaryota > Metazoa > Arthropoda > Insecta > Hymenoptera > Trichogrammatidae > Trichogramma > Trichogramma evanescens. The sequence goes on from CACVKI010144794.1 coordinate 30,156, forward strand.
GACTTCCAAGTAATATATATACTTTATGTAACGCGACGTGTCGCACTGCGCTTACTGCGCATTTGAAAAACAACGGCAACGACAATCGATGTACCTGCCGCCGTCGACGCGGCTCTCTCGACGAATTTGTCATTATTGCCGTTCGGTGCAGTGTGTCGTTTCATAAATACCGTGTCATTATAAATACGTGTGTATTTCGTGTGTCTCGCTCTGCTCGCACCAAATAACCATGCGAGAGGCCAGCTCGTTGTGTATGGTATTTGTAAGTATAGCAGATAATAGAGCTTTAATATCTTCTTGACACGCAACGCCGAAGCGCGAGTGCGCGCATGGCCATATACAACTAACTGCACGCCGCGACTGCCGTGTACTTCGAAAATTTTTCACCTTATAATATCCGTATAATATATATTTATAAATGTGGTACGAGACATTTTTTTCAGCAGACCTGTATACCGTACGACCCGTACCTTTCGCGGCTGGCGTTTGATTTTTCACACTCCGCTTCGGATATACATAAAAAAATAACGGAAGAAGAAAAAAATGTCCTTTTCTCTGGGCGACAGGATTTTATCATTCATTTCGCGAAATTTATCGAGATGGATTTGGATGACATCCAAGCGCGCTCGCCGACGACGACGACCGGCGAAGATGAAGAGAGGAGGCGAACGGCTTTTCGCACACGATACATAATATTTGCATGCAGTCTAGTGTGTGTGTTTGCGATCGCGCCTGTCGCACACCGTTGATATACAAAATGTTATTACATAAAGGCACGCGTGGGGCACTGTTGTATTGCCAATATTTTTTTTAACTGCCTCCCCCGCCGGCATACGTACGGTCGTAAAATCGGTATGGCAAGCTCTCCGCGTGCGCAAGCTGCGGAGTAGCTATTCTACTGCCGGTGCTGGTGCTGTTGATGCTCTCGAAAAGAGAGAGACTTTAGCCGGAAAAACGCAGATATAATAAGTCGTTAAAAGATTTTCGCTCGTATGATTTTTCACGTGCGCCTTTGGTAATGCGCGGGATTAACTCGCGCGCGCGCGCGTCATGCACATGTTCCTTATGTTTTCTTTTCTCGGTGTAAACAGTCGTGTTGCGCGCTCGATATAATACGATACGCGTTAAAGGGATCATCCTGCGATTTATTACGCGTAATTATATTGTATTTCATCGATAAATCATCGTATATAGCCCGTGCTTTTTTTCTCCCCTATCGTTCTTTTTTGCCCGCTTTAAGCACATTAAGAATCGAAAGCTCTGCTGCTGCAGGATATAATCCGAGATTTACTTTTCGTTTTCTGCAAGACATAAACGCACTGTACTCGTGGAAAACGCGCTCGCCGCGGTGACGACGACGAATATAATGAACAATTAAAATCGATCCTTGGCGCGTTAATAACGTATTACGTACGCGAGCGAGGACCGAAAATTGCTTGGCAAAACTGCAAACCTCTCGGGTAAACACACAAGCGCGACAGAGACTCATGCGCAGAACACACATATATATAACTATACATCATCCGTCTAACGTGAGAAGTTTCAAGGGTTTCTGCTGCATATCCGCTATCTTGCATCTTTATTATCTCGTAACTCAAACGAAACGAGCCAAGAGCGAGCGAGCGAGCGACTGGGAAGTGGGCTTATATACACACACACGCGCGCGCGCGAGCATCCGAGAAATTTTTTACCCGAGAAAAGAAGAAGAAGAAGAGCGAGAGAAACACTTTCACACAAATGACTGCGACGTTGCGTGCGATATGTGTTGTATTGCATATGTGTGTGTGTGTGTGCATATGTATATAAAGAATAAAAGCAAAAATGTCTCGACGATGACTCGTCCGCTCTCGGGTAAGTATATAATAATACGAGAGAGGAGAGTCTGGGATGCACCCGACACGTGCCCCGCGCGCAGCACGAGAAATACTTTTTTTTGATACTTGACGCACAGACTATATACATGCACACATATACACGAGGCAATAATAAATTTCTCGAATTCAGATTATAACGTATTCCCCCCGTGCTTGCGAGCTGGTCGCTAAGATTTTTCGATCTTTCCAGCGCGCTCGAATATTTATGAGCTCGGATTTTTCCGCCCGGAAATATTATTTCACATTTGACTGTATGCATCATACATAGTTTAACGGTGGCATATTTTCAAGCTCGCGCGAGTGACCGTTTAATTTTTTTTTCATTTTTTCGTCTAAATTTATTCGATCGAAAATAAAAAACAAGCACAGCATTCGATTTTGCTATAGTCGCGCGCACGTTTATCTCTATAACTCATATTGCGAGTGCGGCGTGCGGCGCTATCGATAATTGGGTCGATATAGGTCGCGGCGGTGCAGTACAGAATGCAAGCCAAGCTTTTACGCACGCTTGTGTACATTACTCGATTAAAAATCATAACCGACTCGGTGTACACAATGTGTACTACACACCTATATATCGCTATCGGCCGATAAGAGGATAGCTGCGGCTAGCCGCGCGACGAACGGCGCGCGTACATATAATAATATTATTATGTACATGAGCGAAAAATGCCGCTACACACGCGAGTCGGTGCTCGAATTTTCCAAAAAATGCGCGAACGTACGATATAGGTATGCCCGCATGACGTAATCCTCCGTGCACAGATCATTTTATCATCGGAATATTTCAATCGCGCGCGTGGCAGCTAATAACGATCGCAATCGCGCGTCGATTGTTGCAAATGACGTATACAAATCTCGCGGACAAATCATAAGAATCGCCCACGCTGCGACACGCGCGACGAGCATTATTAAAATCGTTCGTTCGTTTTTTGGTCGAATTTATACCGCTGCGCAGCTTTAAAAATAAAACATAGACGCATATACGCGTCCTAATGATGCTGCTGCGTATACCTGCGTATACGAAGGAGCGTAAAATCAAGAAACTAACGAACGAGTCGCGCACAATTTTCGCTATAATTAGTAATGAGCGAATGGCAAATTTTTGTCATTAACGCAGTGCGCATATTTATTATTATATTATATGTACTCTCACCGCTGCCGTCGCCGAGCTCATAAAGCCGCGCAGCAGCAGCAGCAGCAGCGGCACGTGATTGGGAATCTCTCTTTCGCGCGGTCCGCACTGGCCGCACACCGCACATACCCGCGTACCGTTTCTCGCGCGCGCGCGCATATAACACATAAAGATAGCAACTTTGTATGCAGCTTTTATATATAAATATAGGAAGGAGAGCTGATGCAACGCTTGAAAAACATCTCGTCATAAAAGTGTACATAATACACACACACACAAATATAAACTCTCCGTCGTCGGCCGTCGCGCGCGGCACTTTATATTTTATTCTTATATCAAAGAAATGTTTACGATTCATTCGTTTAATTAAATTTTTCTCTCTTCCGTTGCAACGTAAACAGCGAGACAAAGTACGATAAAAGCGCGCGTATTTATTAGCTGCTGCTGCTGCTGCTGCTGCACGGCGCACGGCACGCACGCACGCGCCAACGATAATGAATCTGATATACAATGTGGATATTACAAAAATGAAAACGAAGAAGAAGCGGCAGCAGCAACAACAACAACAACAACAACAACAATGCGCTTAGTCACGATTTACTCGGTCACGGGATCTCGCTCGGCGCGCAGCGGCCGGCTCTTTTTATTCAATATTTTATTATTAAGTTAAAATCAAATCGTTCCGAGTACAAATACGGTCAAACTCGATAGTAGTTGTAGTACTCGAGAGCCGAGAATGTGTATATACGCGCGCAGCTCACAGGCCTGACCGGAGCAAATAATAAACTTTATCGAGCGTAAAGAAGCGAGAAAGAGGAAGGAAGTGTGGATGCCTCGACGAGTACGTAATTGATGGTGGAATCGCTGCTGCTGCTTCTATTCTGCTGCACGCCGCCGCCGCCGCCACCGCACCATTATACACTGCGTGCCCCTGCGCGCATCTCTTTATATTATATAGCCAAACGCATATTATACTCGAGACGTCCCGGTATACAGGATAGAGATAGGTATGTATGTACTTGAAAAGATCTCTTGCAGCGGCGCAAGCTCGACGATCGCGAGTAGCAGCGAAAGAAACGAAGTAAAAAATTGATGCCTGTCATACAGTATTCTACACGCAAGCATGGATGAAGGTCCAAGTGTAACGACTAGCGATAAGAATCCCTGCAGAGAAAAGACATGTGAGCTGCAGAGCAACTTATATATCGACGTAAGAATGAACTTGATAGCTCGTCTCTTCAATGCGTAGGACACAGCTGTGATATCTTTCGCGCTAGCTCAGTTATAAAGTGTATCGTTTGTCGAGGTTGCGAACGAATAAAATACCTAATTGAATCGACGCGATATTTATTCACGCAATTCCAGGTGTGTACATACAAGTAGTAATAGCATAGCAATATGGTAATGGTGCGGTGCGAGCGGGGGCCCTCCTCCTCCTCGTGATCGCGTGCATCTCGCGCCTAGATACATCTACCTCGTACATAATGTATATACTCGCTTTATATACAATATATAAAACGGAATTTGCTAAAGAGCAAAAATATGTAACGAATGAAAAATATGCCTCGATAATAGATCTCTCGCTCGCGCTGTGTACCGCACTGTACCGTACTGCACCGTGGGGATCTCGCACGCGCGCGCGTGCTTATACCGCGGCCGTGTGTGCGCACTGTTATGTACGTATAGAGCCGCATATATATAAGGTGTTTCCATAAAACGCATTCCTATCGTGCACGCGCGCACACACGCACGCACAAATGATTATAAATACTCTCTCTCGAGCGCGGGGTACTGCCTCTCCGCTGCCGCTGCTGCTGCCGCTGCTGCTGCTGCTGCTGCTGCTGCTGCTACTGTAGCTATGCACTTATCCACTTTGCAAATATCTCAATTAATGCATCTTTAATGCGAGAGAGAGAGAATTGCCAAGCGCAGCGGATTCGTTTTATAATATAAGTCGCACGCGGGATATAGCAGCAGAACACATTTGTATATATATGTGTATCGAAAGAGCCCCGTAGAAACGACAATCAAAAAAATGTGCATAGCTGCTGCATGTGCATCCATATACTCGTCGTCGATTTATCAACAGAGAGAGAGAGAGAGAGAGAGAGAGAGAGAGAGAGAGAGCTGCTGCTGCTGTCTATAATATGCGGCTGCGCGAAATGCACCGCAGACTGTTATACGGACGCGACGATTATATTAGGATGACGAGTGAGAGAGAGAGAGAGAGAGAGAGAGAGAGAGAGAGAGAGAGAGCAATGGTGTATGGCTGTTTGTTTGTCATATCGTGATAAACTCGCGCCGCAACGGCAGCAGCAGCGTGTTAAAGCCTGCACTGCCAGCAGCGGCAGAAACAGTCACAGTCTGAGTACGTGCACATGCAGCAGCGCAGCAGAGTGTTCTCGTATGGCAATAGAAAGAGCAAGCGCCGCGTATGCAGAGTATGTAGTAATAGAAATCCCGGTTATCTTGTCGCGACATCTCTCTCCCTCCTCTCTTCGCTCTTTTCTCTCTTTTCTCTCTCTCTCTCTGGCCGCGCGCGCGCGTACGTATATATGTATGTGTATATGCAGCCGCAGCAACTCAACGATAAGACTCTCCTCGCGCGCGCGCGCGCGCACATGACGAAGTTACTGCTGTTATGCGTCTCGCACCACGACGACGAGCCTTGGTGTGTTGGTGCTGCTGCTGCTGCTGCTGCAGATGCGGAGAAATGCAAAACGTGTGCAACAGCAGCGATTTCGAAAACTGCGCATTGCTGCAGTGTGCAGCAAGCAGGATCGCGTGCTGTGCTATATACTGTACACACACACGTATATAATGCCATATAGTATATAGCTTATTTCGCTGTGTGCTCGCGCGCGCGGCGGCTAATTAGATACCGATGCTACTTTAACTGGCTCTAGCCTGTTGATGTGTGTTTTTTTTTCGCCTCCTTCTCTCGTATTCTGCGTTCCTCTCTTCTTCTTCTTCTTGTTTTTTCCTCCAATTTTTTATCGAGTCGCACGCAAAGACACACAGACACACACACACACACACACACACACAGAGGTAAGGGGAAATACTCGCGCTCGTTAAATACTAAATAAAGCATAATAAAAAGGCGATAAAGCTGTATTACAGTTTCTCTGCGCGAGCGAGCGCGCAGGTATGTGGCACGACGCGGGGCTTTGTTGCTTTTGTTTTTGTTATTGTTGTCGTTTCTGTTGTTGTTGTTTTCGTAGCTGTACATAAGAGCTCTCATTATTTCGCGACGTCCTCCGCCGCTCCACACCCCCGAGCTAGCTATCCACGAGTAAATCTAATTATCTCGAGGGCGAAATGAAAGTACATCGTCGAGGTTTTTTTCTTTCTTTCAACGTGAAATATTCGCGCGCTCGCTCGCAATTCTACGCGAGTGCGTACGCACTCGTCGTCGTCGTCGTCGTTGTCGTCGTTGCCGTCATCGCCAATATCAATTCTCGCGTTCGAATTCTTTCTGCGCCTCGCTCCTCTTTCCCGGCTTCGTATTTCAAACTATATACATATAATATAAATAATAAACTCGGCGATATTTTCAATTCGTAAACGCGCATTTTTCTCGGAACTTCGGCACGCGCGCGTCATGAATGAATTTGCACGTTCGCGCCTTTTATATATATTTTATTATTACATCCACATTTTCAATCGTCGCTTCGTCGGCGCGATCTCTCTCTCTTTCTCTCTCGCCGCGCGTTAAATAACGAGCCGCACGGCGAGGGCACGTGACCTATAACGTGCGGGGTAAGAATAAAAAAATTAAAAAAAAAAAATTGACAGGATGCATAATGGATAATTGACACAATATAATATAAACGTATACTCGTCGCGGTATATATAACGTAATAAGAGATATCGTTTTACCGAAAGTTTTTCAATTTGAAAATTCTGCGCACGATTGTGTAATTGCGACGAGTGTATCGGTCGGTCGCGAGGATTATCATTATATAAAATGAAACAATTTTGTGCCGAGCGCGGCGATAATACGTTACAATTCGATCTCACGTTACAAAATTTCGATTTCAATTTGTTTGAAAGCACTGCAGCACTCGAGAGCGGCTGCAAAGCCCTCGGTATATAACGGGCTATACGGGTGTACGTGTGTGACGTTCGCGCGCGCTGGATGCACAATTACGCGTCCGAAAATCTGTTGAAGTATGCATGGCGGTATGGTGCATATAAATGCGAATATGTACGTGCATTCTATTAATAATATCGCGCCTCGACTTTCCTCCGATGAAAACACACGACGCGCCGCGAATTTTCGCGTCTACGCGCGTCTCCGAGCCTATATACCTCGTCGTCGTAGTCGTCCGGTGCAGAGGAGGAAAAGCCGGAGCAGCAGCAGCCGCTATATGCCAAAGTGCAACACTCACACATACACACGCACACACATACGCACAGCTGCACATCTCTGAGAAATGAACGGGCGGCATATATACACGAGCGGCGGCTTCGTCCGGCGCAGCAGGCAGAGAAGTGCATGCTCGAGCCCCGGCCAAAGAGCGGAGAAAGGTAAAAGACGGAGAGAGAGAGAGAGAGAGAAAGAGATACGCAGACAGTGGTGAATGAAGTAGCCGTATTTTCGGAATCTGGGTTAAGTCCGTGAATCACGACTCTCTTCTTGCCACTATATACGCGGGACGACGCGCGCATGCACATACATTTGTGGACGGCAAAAGACAGAGAGAGAGAGAGAGAGAGAGAGAGAAGAGACGACGAAACCGAACGGTGCTATACGCAGGGAGTGAAGGTAAAAGACGAAGACGAAGAAAAAAATGTCAGCGATACTTTCGGAACTGGAAATCGACTTCGATCTGTTAACTTTTGAAACTACATAAATAATATATAAAACGAGCGATGCACCGCTATAGAAGAGCTGCTACATCTCGAGCGCTTGGATACGATCGTCGTCGTCGTCGTCGCCGTTTTCTCGGTAAACGTAAAAATCGCTACAATTTTCATAAGAACGCCTGCAGGCACGTGCAGGGATCCCGAATGGTTTTATAATAAGTCACGGACGACGGAGCACTGGCGCGCGGCGCGTTGTTGGGCAGCAAAAAATGTCCGCGCGCTGCTACAAAGCTCGAAATCGTCGTCATCATCATCATCATCGTCGTCGAAACCAACGCGCGCAATTGTCGTACATAATAAATGATGATCAATGTCCATTTAGCTGATCAAATGTCATTTGCGAATTCCGCCGCGCGCATAGCGACGATCGAACGATTCGTATTATACTACTATATACGCAGCAACGCGGCGCGCGATCCATCATATTATCCGCGTATTTCGTTCGCAATTATTATTAATTATTAAATGTACGTGCACGAATCGTGATTTGATTTACACATACACACGCGCACACAACGCGCTGCAAACGTAATATGCTACAGGCAAAAAAAAAACTTACCGCAATGACGTTCTCTCCTTTGCCGGCTTTGGCGATGTTGTCCCAGTCGACGGTGTCGGCGTAGCAAAGCATCGGGTTCTTCTCGAAGCGCACCGAGCCGCGCATGATGTCGGTGAGCGAGCGCAGGCCGATCTCCTGCATGCTCATCATCTCGAACGCGACGAGAGCGTAATTCGTGAACAATTGATGGCCCCTTATCACCTTGAGATTCGGGAACAGTTGGCCGATGCTCTTCAGTCCTTGTACTCTGTAATAAAAAAAAAAATGAAACAAAAAAATAAATTAAATAAATGGCGTTGTTGTTGCTGTTGTTGCTGTTGTTGCTGTTGTTGTTGTTGTTGTTGTTGTTGTTTTTATGTATGCGCATTTGGCGGACACGGAGCACGGCCGATATAATGTATTTGGAAAGTTACGGGTCGTAAGTGATTGAAAACAATAGCCGTTTGATTGGCAGACGTGCGCTCGCTCGCGCGCGCGCCTCGAACGAGCGTAAAATTTTTTTTTCTCCGTTTTACTATCGGCAGTTTTTTCTCTTTCTCTCTCTCTCTCTCTCTCTCACTCTGTTTTTTAAAAGGTCAAGGCAGCCTTAAAACTCGCCGTCTGGGGCTCGACGTTAGCTGTGTGCAGGAAAAGGCGCAGAGAGAGAGAGAATGAAAAAAGTGTATCACAATGTAAACATCGGCCAGCGTTCATTTGAATTTACAACTAAAACTTCAAGGTCCCCCGCGCGCGCGCGCGCGCGCTCGCGAACGTCTATAAAGCCACGAAGCGTGAATTTTTCCAGTCTCGTAAGACTGCGCCGCGATTGCAGCAGAGTCAAAGAGCTGCAGAGCAGAGCAGAGCAGAGCAGAGAGAGAAAAAAAATATGTTCAGAACGGCACACACAAACACAAAAGAAACATCGAAGATTCCGCTGCTGCCATGCGGCATGCGCGGCGCTTGTGTGTCAAACTTACCTGTACAGCAATAGGTATCCGGTGATTTCCACGAGATCGGGAAACTCCAGATTCTGGAAGGACGTGTCGTTGGCCTCGTCGATCAGCAGTATCTGGACGAAGCCCTCGACGACCTGGCAGTTGTGCAACTTGCTGAACTCCTTCACGCTGTTTCTTACGTCTACGCTTTGGCACACTGGAAGCAGAGAAGAAAAGAAAGAGAAACATGAAAAATTATGAAACGTTAATTATCTTTTATCGTTTTTTAGTTTTATTATACCGCGGGTTTTTTGAATAATTGTTTTAAAATTAAGGAAACCTTAAGACTTTATTGCGATTTTAACGACCCAAAGGGTATTGTACGCGCGCTATGTTGTGAAAACAAAGAGATTGTTCATTAAGTAGCTTCATTATGATCCCGCGTTTATGCGATTTGTGGATTTTTGCAAAGCTAATTGTTTTGTTTACAAAACTGAGCTTGGGCGCCGGATAACTATATTCGAGGAATTTATTTAATAATCATAAAATATAGGAATTAGCCACTCGATCATTCTAATGGTTCGTACGTCAAGCTGGAACTAAGAGCTTTTTTCCTTTTATAATCATGTTTGCTTCAGTATACGTAATGGGGATTCAATCAATACACACGTAATGAATAGCTGTAAAATTCAAGCTTTTATGAAAAAAAGTATACAATATGTACAAGAAACGACAATCGTGAAAATCGTCCAAGCGAATTTTCGAGAATCATAGCCTTACACGGGCTCGTGTTCCGCGAGTGCGTTTTTTTTTCTCTCCTTTTTTTTTTGACGGGGGGAAGACGCATAAATTCTTAGCTGCGCGAGCAAGTGTCCCGATGGGAGCTGGCATTAACAACTGCCGCTGCTGCTGCGCTGCGCTCGTGTGCTGCAGCTGCATCCGAATCGTCGTACAATATATATAACTTAATGAATGGAATAGACGGTTGCGTATTTTTATCTCTCCATTTCTCGCGTGCACGCACGCACGCACGCACGCACATTATTATAAAAAGCCCATGGCGCTCTCTGCACCGTAACACCTTGCGCGCGCTCGTTGAAAAATTGCGCAATTTATTATTTTGTACAAATTTATCTTGTAAGGCGATTGAAAAAAAAAAGAATTCATTTAGAAAGTACCTTGTATACCATATCTTCGATATGCTAAATTGACTCAAAAATGGGGTTCTAGATGCTAATTGTAGTACATCGACCGAGGGATGAATTTAAAAATCGTACACAGTAATGACTATATAAATGTAGACTTTTAAGCTCATCGTGTACGCTTCACGAGCACCGAGCACAAATAGATTTGTGAATAGCGAAAGTCGCTTACCATTAACGAACGCTAATTATAAGCACCCGCAGATGCATTCGCAATTACTTATTCAAGAATCGCGTCGAAGGAAAATATGAGCATATGGCCGCATCGAGAGAAAAAAAATTAAGTACGAACCATCGGTAATTTTAATTGCGCAATCAATTCGAATCGTTAATTTATCACGAAACGTCCCGGCAGCAGCCGCACAATTTTAATCAATGCGCTATATACCACCTCCCGATTTATCCGTTGCAGCAGCAGCCCTGCGTTTATAAATCGGAAGTATATCGTTTAAATTTTTTTTCACCGTATACATCAGCGCGCGTCTGGTGAAATTAGCTCACTCTCTTTCTCTCTGGCACGTATGTATAATGTACCACCGTATATATCTTCCTCTCTCTGCTCGGAGCATCCCCGCGCGCGCGAAGAAGTATAGGTATAGTATACTAAAAGTCGAGCTTCTCAAAGTCGGGCGCGCGTGGCTCTCATCTCGCTGTTTGGATCTTCTGTGTGTGTGCTCTGCGAGTATATGTATACTATATACTATGTATACTCAACCGACCCACGGAATTAATCGATAAATGAAAACTAATGGTGTGCAAATTCTCCGGCGGCTTTTGACCTTTGACCACCTGCGAATGTACAGTTGCCACGGGGCCGGGGTACTACAAGCTCGCGTTTTCTCTCTCTCTCTTTCTTTCTCGCGCTCGTTCTCTCTAGCTCTTCTTTTTGCGTCCAATTGCGCGCTGCTCTTATCGCGCGCGGCTCGGCTATATATAATTTTTGCCCTGTGTGTATAGGTACACGCTTATGTGCGCTGCATGAGCTGCTGCAGCATGTGCCGCGCACGCTACACACACATGTGTGTATTTGTGTGTATGTGTATATGTGTGCGATAAACGAGACTTGTAATACTACCTTAATACAACATATAGAGACACACACATACACGTCGAAGAAAACACAGCGCACGCGCGAATAAGTTGAGTTACATGCCTAGTTCCCACGTACACACTGTTTAACGGTACCGTTTAATGATAGGGCTGATTTATTGGTGTATTTGCGCCGGCAAGAGGAGCTTCGCGAGCTCCAGTCGAGCTGCTGCTGATGCTTATACAGACGGAGAGTCCGTATGATCGCGATTTTCGACCGCGTGCATTGCGTGATGTACGGAACCCATATATCTATATTATACATCCGAAAAAGAAGGCATCCCTATAATAGAGCGTGAAGAAGGAGCTCTAAATTATCAAAGAATCAATTGTAAATATATCGTGTACATTTATTATATGCGATTTAATACGCACGCACGTCGTTGGATGAAAAGTCGATCGCCATTCGGCTAATTCTAGACGCATAGGCTCTTTTTTCGCTGCTATTTATAACGGGCTCGGATTCTCTTGCTCTCTCTCTCTCTCTCTCTCTCTCTCTCTCTCTCTGTGTCTCTCTTGCTGCGTGCAGTCGCGACAAACAAAGGCCAACGACTGTGACGACGACGACTACGACGGTGGCGTTACCTATATAAACTTGCGTGTGCGTGTGCGCGACTATATGCGCGCGTTTTACACTTATGCACATTTATATAGAGAGTAGACGCACGCATCGAGCAGCAGCCCGAGTGCATTACCAGCTCGCTCTTCGTAAAATTACAGCGCGTCGCACGCGCGCATACAAGCAGCGTAGCAGCGCGAGAGGCTAAACAAAGCAAACTTTGAGAAGCTATACTTGTGGTTGTTCTATTGCTAGGCTAGCGCGCGCAGCGCATCGCGAGCTGCTGCTCCGAGTATAATAGTGCAAGTGCGTGGCGCCACCGTAAATATATACTTCGTACCTATATCTACTAGACACGCGCGCACAAGCGCCGTCGCCATCGTCTCTATCCTAGGCGCTTTTCACAGTCGACGACTTTGCGAATTGTGTATTGCGCGCAAATTGCAGCGCCAGCACACTCTAGGCTGTGTGCAAGTGCACACATTTCTTAACGGTTATCGTTGTCGCGTCGTTGTCTTCGTCGCAACATTGCGATGCACGCACGCTGCAGTGCTCTTACCGACGTGAACTTTATAGCATAAATGAGGAAAGGACTGATGAACGCGCGAACTGGATCGAGTCGGTAAAAGCTCGAGACAGACAAATATAAATATTCGGAGCTCCACGCGCGCTCTCGGGGAAAAAAGCTCTCTCGCGCCTGCAGCTGTTTTACCACGAGAAAAAAAAATAATAGTAGTAGTAGTAGCTCCTCGAAAAGGCAATCGTCGATATTTTTGAGTGCAGCCTGTTCTTTTTTTGTATTACATTATACGCAATCGCTGATACATATACCCTATATCCCCGCTAATTAACACTGATTAACAAGGCGTAGCGTATACTCGTGTGTGTGTGTGTGCTTTTGTCGAAAGATAATATAACGATCGTGTACTCTCTTAGCCCGCTGCGCTGTTTCTGCGGTAGCAGCAGGTGTTTATATACCAATACTACCGATCGCTTGACTCGAAGCTTACATTGTAAGTATGTATACTGCGAATCGAAATGGAAATAAAGAAAGTAACAACTCATCAACGCCGCTAAACTGTCTCCTCAGAAAAAAAAATCTGCTGTCTCTCATTCGCATATACATAGTGTATCGGATTATATAGCCGCAGCCGTGCTGCTGTCTTGGTTCCAAGCGCAGGTGCTGTGCTCTGCATGTCGGACGAATCGGCCCCGCGAACGAGCAAAAGGGAAGAGAGAGAATCGCCCGTGTATATTTATAAGTGGTAATTAAAAATCAGAAGTTTGTGCAATTTGAATTTAGCGAGGTTGCGTCACGTCATCGTGCGTCTGCGGTTGGTTTCATTAGCTAATACGAGCTTGGTGCGGGCAGCAGCCAGCCTATAGCGCCCGGTGTTGACGAATAATTAACGCGTCTCGGACAACGTTTAACAGAATCCGAAGGAATCAAACTTCTTCTCAAAAACTTAGCCACGAAAATCGCATTTTTTCTTTTTTATACTTCTAGTTGGCGGAGAGCGTATAATATAAAATAATAATGCAGAGCGTCGTAAAATTTTGATGAAGTCCAAAGACTCTCGGCGAAGAGAGACAGTGACATCGATATCCTACCATACGCGTGTGCGGCATAGAATAAGAGACAGAAGAAGAAGTTCTCGCGCAGGTTTGAGCGAAGTAAGAAGAAGAAAAAAAAAGTGAAAGGAGGAAAAAGAAATGGCGAATCTTTGCCTCGCGATATTATACACGACGTATCTATAAATCGTGGGCAAAAAAAATTATTCGCCACGTAGTAACACAGACACGTTGTATCAAAAAGCTGCCGAGGAGACAGGTGTTTGAGCATTACGCGCCGTACTAATGAATAGTTAAGAGATATAGGCATACACACGCGAAGAAGAACATATATATAATATAGTTGCAGCTCTACCGTGTATATTATGGATATCTATATTATAATATTCGCGAGGAGGTGCCTTTATTCGCGCGCTTAAATGCGCGGTGCGATGGCAGTAGTGGTATATAGTATAGTACCATGGCATATAATACATATATAAACGCGCACTCGCGCGCGGCACACGCCAAACTGTCACTCGCAGCATGAAAGTGTCCTGTACGATATATAGCGATATATATGTGCTGCACATATATGCCGCTCATATATATGCACGCGGTTATATGAGCGCACGCGCGCGAGAGCTCACTTTTGTTGTATTTCATGCGGGGGAATATTTTATGAACTCCGCAGCAGCAGCAGCAGCAGCGCGACACATACTTGTCGCTCTCTCGCTCGTCGCTGCCACTACTGCTGCTGCTCTCTCGTTTCTTTCCCTTCCTCTTTTTATTCTGTTTCTGCGGTAATAAAGACATTTGTCGCGTTTCGATGCCATATAGCAGCAGAGACACTGTACTGCTTGCACACATACATGCACACACACACGACTTAATATATATAAAATATATCGAGATTCAAGTTTGCCACAGAGCAGTCAATTTTTTTTTGTACTTGGTTTTCTTTTTTTTTTTAAGTATGCGACACGCATTATATTATACATGCACACGCGGCTTTCTTTTTGCCCTCGGTGATATTACCTTATTTATAAGCTTGATTTTTTTGTTTTTTTTTTAACGCGATCGACGCTCTGTATACGCGCTCATTTATCGCGGACGATCATCGTGCCAAAGATCGGTACTGTACACTATTTATTATGTGGCAGCAGCGTGTGACACAAAACATTTCAACTTTTATACGAATCGCTCAATTTTATCGCAAAAGCTTTATAACAGTTGTATACGACGACGACGACTTCATTGCTTATTACAACTCTCATTTTTATACCTTTACACACGCAGCGTGTGTGTATGTGATTGTTTGTGTGCATTTAATACACGCGGTCGAATATAATGAAGCCCTCATCGCTCGCTGCTACGCGTATACATATGTGTGTGCGAGTCCTTATCTGATCCTCGCGGCTCATGTAGCGCGCGCGCGTGATTTTCTCGCGTGTATGCGTGTGTGTGTGTGTGTGTGTGTGTGTGTTTGTTGTATGCTCGCGAGATGCTAAATAAGAAGGCAATTTTTACGTTGGCGCGTTTCCGACCCATAAATAATCCTCTCTCTCTCTTTTCTCGCTCGTTCACTCACTCACTCGCTCTGGCGACTACCTCTATTACTATACTACCCGCCAATTCTCCATATTACCGTGCGGCATTAAATGCGTAAGCGATAGGCAACAATTATCTATATATAACGTACGTGTATACGCTTCACCTTGTGTGTACGTACGTGTGCGCTTTGTACAGTGTGTGTGTATGCGAGTATACATAATGTACTCAGCTTTTTGGCCCCAGACGACGACGACTATGTACGTCGACGGCCGTGGCATTTGTTAATTGACGCGAATAAATTAAGCTCGTCGCTGCTGGCTCTCAGCGCATTCGTCAAAAGTCGAGCCCGAGCAGCGGACAACGCATGGCAAAAAAAAGTACACGATACGCGTATGTAATACGTGCACAACAGCAGCAGCAGCTTTGAGTCGCGTCGAGCGATCGTCGATGGCAGCACGAAAAATACCTCGCACTCGAGTTGGTTTAGTGTATACAGACTCGTGAAGATTTTAAATGTCAGTCGCGCGGCTGCTTATAGCGCTTGAATGCAGATGTGTGCGCGATTTCGTGAATGGAAGTCAGTTTACATAATGGAGAAAGTAGGGAGTGTCTCTGCGGTAACAATTTATATCGTACCGATTTGAGAACATCATTCGAGTTCTGGGCGCGCGGCCATGCGGCGAGCGATCGAAGCTACTCAATCGTGTGTCGCAGCAGCGACACTTGCTGTTTGTTTTCGCAGAGAGCGTATAATATAGATATATTGTACGTAGGGTCAAGAGTTCCACCGCCGAGATAGACTTGGCGAGCGACGTGTGTGCGTTCTATTATATAGGGTATGTCGTCGTCGTCGTCGTCGGCGCAATGGGTAATCGATTTCGTGAGCTCTTTCTTCTTCCGCTCTCTCAACTTTCGCGTTACATACGTGCTGTGCTGTGCTGTGCTGTGCTGTGTTGCTGCGTGCACTCGACGTTGAAAATAGCGTCTTGCGGAGTATACGTATGTGTGTATAGCGCGAAAAGCCCCCTATAAAGCTCGGACGCGCGGCTTCGATCGAAGACTCTCCGTGCGCGCCTGTTTATATATATGATGAGAATAATACGTGACCGTAGACACGCACTTCTCGTCGTCGTCGTCTCTCTCTCTAGGCTGCCTCCTTTTTTTTATCCTTATAGGACGTGTACCTAAATACATGTTTTTATATCCCCTCTTTAGCCGAAAAAATGTTGTGCGCATTACTCTGCTATATACATGTACGTGGTTGTAGCAGTAAGTACGCGAGAAACCGTTTGATCGTCAAGTTGGGGCGAAAAAGGGAGTTAACCGGCTGTACAATGTAGTATATATCTGCGAGTATCGTATCCTCGAGACAGATCCTGCGTTCATATACGTACGTGTGTGGTAATATGTGTGTATGTGTGTGCGCGCGCGCACAACCGACAATGGATCCGTTTCCGAACGTTTAATAAAAGGACTGCATGCTCGCGAGCCGACGCGCAGCAGCAGCAGCATTTATATATACGTATATATGTTTCCGCCTTTGGACTCGTATAATTTTAGTTTCTGCGTCTGTTGCTGCTGCTGCTACTACTTCTCTCGTGTGCGCACGGGCACGTACTTATAATGCATAATATAATACGCACATAATATATATTTATAATATAGGCGTCGCCGATCGCTAGATCCTGCTCCTTACTACCTGTTTATATAATTTCTTTTTTTTCTCTTTACTACACGACGAATTTAAATCAGCTGCTGCTGGTGCGTCGAGATCATAACACAGCGTGGCGTTGCCAAAATACGAGAATGTCCACGTGAGCTACTCTCGCAGCAGATGATGGTACCGAGACTTAGTAGTATTAGTAGTAGTAGTAGTAGTAGTAGTAGTAGTAGTAGTAGTAGTACGAGCAAGTACCTATACATAAGTGCGTGACTTTTCTCTCTCTCTCTCTCTCTCTCTCTTCGACGGCAGGGCAGCATATAAGCTCCGAGCGCTCGCAGCCGTGTGTGCGTGTGCTCGGCTGTAGATCGAGTTACACTTGGCTCTCACTCCTGTGGGTACTACTATACTACTGCTATATACACACGGTACTAACATGAGTGTACATGCGTGTGTATGGTCATGTACCATATACTCGACTTGGCCACAAGTCCTAAGTACCCTGAAATTAGATGCGCGCAGCGGCGCGATTTTCAAGATACATAGACACACAATATCTCTCGCGCACTGTGTGTATTATTCGCATCGGTCCTCGTGTATGAATTTTTTGCCGCGCGTCTCGCAGTATCTTCGGGTTTCGCGGCTTCTATCCCTCTTCCTTTTTTTTCACTCTCTCTCTCTCTCTCTATTCTTATTTTTCGCCTCCGTCGTCGTCTTATTCTTCTTTTTTTTTTCTTCCTCTTCTTCGTTTCTCTTCACGCATCAGCAGCTCATCGTTCGCAACCGTACATATACATATAATATAATATTGCCACACGCGCGTACGTATAAAATCGGTAACTTCATGTTCTTCGCTGCCGCATCTGTTACACTCGACGACGCGTCTTCGTCGTCTCTGTCTCTCTCTTTTGCGGTTCTTTCGACTTGTGCAATCTGTTCATTGACGCGCGTCACTACTCGTCGTCGTCGTCGTCGTCGAGGTCTTGTTATTATTTACCTTTAAGAGGAAGAAGAAGAAGAAGAAGAAGAAGAGGATTCGACGGTAGCTCGGCCGAGCGTCCAGACCGAAGTAAGCGTATTATGAGATGTATTTCGAGATAAATATAATAATAATATAGTTGCACATTTCACACAAGTTCACGCGCGCGCAGAGCTTTTTCCCTCGTTCTATCAATTACAGTGCAAGCAACAGCAGCAGCGCAGTCAAAACAGAGCGTCGGGTTGCCCGCGCGCCGCGACTTGTTTTTGCATCATCGTATATAAGAGCTCTGTATTATAAGTATAAAAAGAAGGGTGGTAACAAGACGAGAGAGAAACCAGTAGCTCCGATTTTCAAGTGCGCACAATGACAATTATACACGTACAAACGAGACGCGTATATATTATATTATAGTCTAGCAGCAGCAGCCACTCTGCACTGAGCGTACGCGCGCGCGTATTATACGCGATATAAAGAATCAATAATGAAATTCATCCGTCTACGTACCGAGTATACAGTAGAATTACCAACAAAAAAAAAGAGAAGGAAAAGAGGTATAGCCGAAGACATTGTCGAATTACGAGCGACGAATGGTTATACATTGTAGCAGCATTAGGGTCTTAGGCACACCTCGGGCCTATATACGTATCCAAGCTACTCTCTTATGAAAATAATCCCTCAGCTCGTGCAGGCGCGCATAAAAATCTCTCTCTCTCTCTCTCTCTCTCTACACGCACACAGGACGACGACGGAAGTAAAGGGGTTGGGGAGTAGTTGTTGTACGCGCCCGGCCCGAAGGTAGTAGTGTAGACGCGCGGGGCCTGTTTTTTCACTTTCTCTCGTTCCTTTTTTTTTCTTCCCCTGTTACCTTCTTTTTTTTTTTTTTTTGCTTTATGGCCTCGGCATATGAACCTCGCGCGCGACGCGCCGAAAAACAAGCAAGACGTTATATATGTTTTATATATAATATTAGGTTGTTCACCTTTGAACCTTGATGGGGCCCCGAACTCTCTCTCTCTCTCTCGAAAGAGAGAGAGTGAGTGAAGCGGGTAGCAACAGCATCATTGTCGTCGCTAGCCAGGTGTCCCGAAAAAAAAAATAAAAATAAAAACAGCATCGCATTCTATCGCGTTTCGAGCCGTGTTCGCTCTCTGTTGCAACAGTAGTAGTATATGCAGCGGCTCACCGGAAGTCACTGGTCTAGACGATTTTTTTTACATATCTTCATATTATTTGCTGCTACTGCTGCTCATACGTGTACGCAGACTATGTATAAGAGGTGCCCTTCACTTGTCTCTCTCTCCTTTTCTCGCTTTTGATTGCGGTACTACGTACAGACGCGCATATACACATATCGCCCTAGGCAAATATAACAATATAATAAGATACATTTGAGTCATATTCGGTGTCTCGGGCGGGCGCGCGCGAGCTTATGGTTACTACACACTGCAGACAGTTAGGGGAGGAGAGAAGCGCGTAGAATCCCAATTGTCGCGTACTAGGGCCTTTTAGGTCCGAAAACGGGCTTATTATAGCTTCTTCTTCGGTCTTCTTTACCTTCTTTGCGCGTCTCGCGTACCACTCTCTTCCGTCTGTTACGCTCTTCCTCTCCTTATATATACTCTCTCGCTCTTTCTGCTTGTTGTTGTTGTCGTTGCCGTTGTACCTTGAGCTTTCGCAAAAGGATCGCTGAGAGAAATAGAGAGAGAGAGAGAGAGAGAAAAAGAGCGAGAGAAAGGAAGTTTGTCAGTGTACTGGTGTAAAGGATACTTATGTGTGTTATATTGTTCGCGCTCAGCGGCGCCGCCACCACCACTACTACTACTACTAATACTACTATCTTTGCCGCTGCTGCTGCATCTAAGCTGCCAAGCACGCACAAGGACATAATAATGTAACCCTCGAAATCCGTCGAATTCTCGGAAAAAAAAATCCTTTGCGATCCTACACACGTGCTTTAATACATAGGTGGGCGCGTCGTCGCTGCTTCGCGCCAACACGAGGCTCAAAAAAAAATGGGCCGTTTTTCAATTTCTTCGCGCTGCATGCATGCGACGCGCACGTACACAACGCCGCACGCTAATTCGTGAGCGCCTTGTTTTGTCGCGCCCGAGAGAGATAGATGTGCCACACAATATTATATTATACGGTACCGCTTGGCGAGCTCTGCGCGCGATCACTGTGCATGTTGCCGCAGTGTGCACCGCAGGTTACGCTAATAGTACTTAAGCGAAGAATCGCGTGACTGGCATAGTGTGCGCGGTGGTAGTGGTGCATGTGCATGCTCAACCAGCCAAAGCCCATCGTCGTCGAGGCTTGGGCGCGCAAATTTGTGCGTTCGCGAGACTCTCTGCTTCTGTGCAGCGCGCGAGCATCTGCGCCGCCACCGCGGCTTATATATTATATTATGAGATTGGTGGCTTCGGGGCAGCTTCGAGAGACTCGAGCGCGCACACTCGTCTTACACACGGGCCTATTGTACGGATCAAGAAACAGCGTATATTCATGTGTGTGTGTGTGTGTGTGTGTGTGTGATGCAGTAGCAGCAACAACAAAAACATCAACAATAACACAACGCATTTGTCTGTCTCTGCTATCCAGCATGTATGTGTATCGCGTGCTCGAGCTTTTTCTCTCACTCTTTTTCTCTCTGACCTCTTCCGCCTCATTATACAACAATGAGACAACTCGCGGTCGTAATGTGTGTGTGTGCAACGACTGGTCGCTTTCGTTCTTCGCGCGTGCACACATGTATCCTTTTTTTTTGCCAACTCCTTTCTTTCACTCGCTCGCCAGCAGCAGCAGCAGCAGCGGCAGCAGTAGCCGCTAATTTGTCAATTTTTGCTCCGCGCCGCTGTTTCGAGGAATATATTTATATTAATCGCGCGCCGTGTCATGGTATAGCATCCAATTGCGTGCGCCAAGCGCGGCCGTGGCTGGCAACAACAAAAAATAAACCGCGTCTAACTCAAACCGTCGAATTCGGAGTACATGTGCGAGTGCCAGCGATGTATATCTATGTATGTATAAGTCAATTGTCGTCGTCGGTGTCGTTGTCGCGCGTAATTCGTGACAAAAAAAAAGCGCGCTATAACGCGCGCAATAAATCAAGCTCCGTGGGCCACTGGCTTAGTTCGCTCGCGCACTGCGAAGCAATAAATCTATCGGTTTCTACGTAGAAAATCCAGCCTCCACGCGATTAGATACACCTTGGTGTGTTATACTGCACGCATACACACACATGCACATACATACGTGTATTCGGGAAGTACGTATACTTGCTACACATACGCGCACGTATTATATGGTGCGTCGACTCTTTTACACGCAGAGAACCGCAGAGGGTACATACAGACTTATACATTGTATATGTATAATGCGAAATAAAAGTTCAGCTGTGTGTAGACTGCTCCGAAACCAACAGCAGCAGCAGCAGCAGCCCAAAGCAGCCTTAATGCGCGTAACGTGAGCGCGGCAGATGGTACACAGTCAATATTTTTCAGGTGTAGCACACAAGTCTGCAGCGCTGGTGGTGGTGCTTGTATACAATCCTACTGTATACAACTACAGCAACATTATTTATATACAACGCGCTGTAAAGCAGCAAAAACTGGTCAACGGTCCACGAAAAGCCATCGGCACTACTGGCACCACGACGAGAGAGAGTCGAGAAACACAGACAGAGAGAGAGAGAGAGAGTGCCAGAGGTGCAACAATATGTATATATAATTCGCATATAGTTCTTGTTTCTTAGTTATATACACGTAGTATACGCGTGTATAGTTAGTAAGCGTCAACGAGAAGGGACGTATTAATTCGCACGTAGGCGAATTGCGTTCGTATGCATACATATAGACGCACAATGTAACACATACAGTATACATACGTATATATAGGAACGAACGAAGAGGTAGAGAGAAACTTGACCGAGGGAGGATTGACCCCTATATATAATAATGAGGCGAGAACCGAGAGAGAGACTCGAGGCATGTGCATACACGACGATATACATACACATACGTATACGTAGTACGTGCCATGCCTGCGGATAACAGATGGAGCCATGGGTGCGTGGCGACGTAGTACGACGATGCCTCCACGGACGTTCTACGACGACTACGACGACGACGACGTGATGCTTTGGCCTAGATCGACCAATAATCTCGTTAGCGCGTGTATATATATCGTCGTGTGCTGCATTATACACACACACACACACAAACACGTACGAGCGTGTGGGTGCTGTTCGTGTTGTGGCGGTGGCTGCTGCCACTGTCGCTGCAAGTTGCAAGGATCGATTCGCTCGATGGAGCTTTGCGGACTCGTGTGTAGTATACACAAACTGCAGCAGCAGCAGCAGCAGTGATTCCCTCTCCGTAGAGCCATGCGTCTTTGCACGACTTTAATAATTCATCGACAGTTCCTCGAGCTTTTTCTCTCTATACATTACTCGTATCGCGTGCGTTAGGTGCGAATTACCCCGCGTGTGTTCCGACGGACGGAATGGAACAAAAAAAAAGAAGAGAAAACGCAATTAACAAGTTAATAAGTAAAAAAAATAATAAAGTAAAATAAAAAAAGAAAGAAAAAGAAAGGAAAGAGACAAAAAGCAGCAGCAGCACGACGACGACGAGGCGGCGGCTTGAGATGGTATTGAATATAAAAGAATTATTCATCGACAGCTCCGTTGAACGACGTCGTGCTTATAATAAAGTAGTATATTATTATTATACAGAGATATACTACTATGAACGCGCGCGCGATTCGATTAATATTTCACGCGTATAAAACACGTATCTATACAGACACACACACACACACACACACACACACACACACACACAACGGAGTGTGCACGCGGCGGTGGCGGCGGCGGCGGGCGCACGTCATAACACCGCATGCATGTGCGCAAATCGAGACACACGATGACGACGACTGCAGTGCAGTGCAGTGCTCTATGGGGGAGAGAGAGAGAGAGAGAGAGAGACGTTTTACGTCATTGCGCGATGCGCGCGTGGCTACATACGTACGTAGTATAATAAGTGTGTGGCTCTTTTTGTACATTATTCAAAGTATATAAGCGAAGATCATCGTTTTCTGGCGGCGCGGCACACGGATGATATAGGGTATATTTACTGCTAACGCCAGCGAAATATATATCGAGCGTTATAGCGTGTGCATGTGTCTCACGTGGCACCGAAGCGAATATATATACGTGTGTATGCACCAGCACTGCTGGACTGCGACACGCGCGATAGCTTTTAGTACACACACACACACACACACACACACACACAGACGGACACAATATGATAAATACGGCCGCCGCTGCCGCGACTGCGAGGAACACGGGTATTCATTTACTCTCTCGTGCGCGCTGCCGTTATATATATATTGTATACACGACGGTGTGTTGTGGCTGTCTGCAGCTAAATGATATCGCGCGTACCTACGTACGTACGTACGTTTATAATATCAAAAAAAAAAAAAATTCATCCGAGGAGGACGAGGAGGAGGATATCGCTGCTGCACATCTTGTGTACCTCGCGCGCGACTCTCATTGCCCATTGACGTCATTGCACCGCTCGCGCGATCGTTCACGCGCGCCGCGCGTATTATAATACTGCAGCACACCCGGCCGCGTCGGCTTGTGGCAGCAGCAGCAAATCGCTTGAAATTTTTCGCCGCCGTATTGTGCTTGCACTCGCGCGTGCGAGCGAGCGAACGCCCAACTCTTTCGTCGTCGTCGTCGTCGTCGTTTCTTTCGATCCTGCTTGTGCGTCTTAGGTACATAATACGTAAGGCAGACGTCGGTACATAGTTGTTTTTTCTTTTTTTTTTCATCATATAAATCCTCGAGACCGATCGAAGAGAGAAAGAGAGTCGATATATAAACACTCCGGAGTACAAAGACATTTAACCACGTTGATTCGTTGTTTGTGTTTTGTAGTGTACGCCTGTGTGTGCACGCGCTGCACCGCTACGTCGCTCGCTGTATATATACGACGACAATAGCCACATGCATTGCGCGAAGGATGATAAGAAAAAGGAACGGGCTGCGCGCGCGAACACACATTTACACATACAGAGCGAGAGAGAGAGAGAGAGAGAGAGAGAGAGCGAGGAGAAAAAAGAACTTGTTTATGCGTTAGAGAAAGAGGCTTGTGCAGTGCGCAGGTACGATTCGGTCGGGCAACGTTATATACTCACACACACAAACTCGACTACAACAGAGCCTTAGCTGTGCTGTTCTGTGAGTAGAGAGGCCAGGCCCTCCTTCGACTATAAGCAGCGCGCAGAGAGGCTAGACGCCGCGGCAAAAGTGCGATATGGAAAATGCGAATTACGAGACACGATAGCGGCCCCAGACGAGAGCGAGACTTTATAAGCTCGAATTCTTTATATATATAAACACGCCTCTCGTATCCGTAAATCCTATAGCACGTATTGCATTATATATAGAATGTATTCCGGTGTGACAGTGCCGCATGCGTGGACATGGAAAAATAAGGAGCACTCGAGACGACGGCGGCGGTGGATCGCCAATTTTCACGCCACGACAATTTTCATTTTCACGAGACTGCGTATATGCCGTGATCCGCGTGGGTTCGTTGACCGCGCCTCGTTGCTTACTGTGTCCAAAAATCGTTCGATATAACTTTTTTCATTGCACGGGGCTCGAAGACACAGGTCAATAAGGTAGAAATCGAACTGCTTTGCGCGGAATCAAAAGAAAAAACTTGTCTCGTCCACGCAAACAACGCAGCTTGCAAGGAGCTTGCAAGCTCTCCGATTGAAGATTCGTATCTGGTTTATTGCATCCTTTTACGAAGCTTTTTTATTAATAATAAATGTAACAATCATAATAAAAATAATATAGCGCTCGAGTACCGGATCTTACCGACGCGATGCCCCGTTATTCTAAATTGTCGACTATATTACGCAAAACAGTCGTACACTGTGCTTTCTTGCTCGACTCGCAGGCACGTATATCTCTCGTACACGCGTCTATTGTGTTAGGAGAGATTCTAAAGTTCTGTACGAGAGAAAGAGAAAGATACACAAGCGCGCGAGCGAGCTATAGAATAAATCAACGGCATATAATATAATGTGTCCAAAGAAATATTTTATAAAAACAGAATAAGAACAACGACTATCCGATCTTCGAGTTCCAGGCCTGTATTTAACCCCGCGCAACAACATTAGATACCCATATTATAATACAAAAATACGTGTGTGCACGCGAGCGATGCTATGTGTGCGTCGGTGCAGAGATTCATGTGCTATACGCGCGCATACGTTTTTCCCGCCATCCGCGCGCGCTTTCGCTCGCTAATGCATTCATATAGACGCCGCCGCCGTTGCCGCGCATTCCTCACCGTATATACCGATATACTATACACGTGTACACACGCTGTATTCTTCTTCTTTTTCCTTTCGAACTCTCGTTCTTTTTTCCTCCTCCTCCTCCTCCCCTGCGTTGCAACGCGCGCGACTCGCACAGACTGCATCATCTCTCTTATTCTCGTGCGCGGAGTATAGAGAGTGTGTGCGAGTCCAATTTTTCAGGATATTATATTATATGGAACGACGCGTATAAACAACGGCGGAGAGCGACCGTGCGAGCTTATTTATCAGACGCGCGCGCGAGGATAGCCATCCTTCGTTCCTTCGTTCCGAGCAAAAGTTCATCGTATAATTATTACATTTTATGTGACAGCTCGATGATGATGATCATCATCATTTTTGCTCGAGAGAGAGAGAGAGAGAGAAGGAAGAGTGAGTGAGAGACCATCGCGCGCGGAGCAGCCGATGCGCGCCCATATGCTGCATGCACACACGACGGGGCGAAACCAATAAGACATAAATTTGCCCAAAAAATCTACATCTCGGTTCTCTCTCTCTCTCTTATACTTGCGCGTGCTTATATGTATAAGCTTTTAATATGGATATACACGTCTCGGACGCGCATAGAGGCCTGCACTCACACGCGTATATAGAGGAATAATCGGGACTGCATTATTAAAAGGCTTTCTTAGTAAGATCATAAAAAAGTCAAGATGAAGTCAAAACATTAAATTTTACGATCTCTCGTGCGCCTTCCTTCTTTTCTTCTTCTTCATCCTTTTTTTCTTCGTCTTTCCTCCTTTCATTTTTCCCGTTTCTTCTCTCGTTCTCGCGCAGCAAAC
The DNA here is from genome assembly GCA_902732785.1 of Trichogramma evanescens. NCBI lineage: Eukaryota > Metazoa > Arthropoda > Insecta > Hymenoptera > Trichogrammatidae > Trichogramma > Trichogramma evanescens. Next base: position 56,293 of record CACVKI010144794.1, read on the forward strand.
TTCATTCCTGGGTGCGTGTGCATCCAAAAAACGGATTTACTTCATATCGCATTCAGGTCTTGTTCTTCTTCTTGTGCTTCTTGCTTCTCCTGTTTTTTTTTTTTTTATTTTCTTTGCTTTACTCGCTTCGCGCGCCCGTCTGTGTGTGCGTCGTCGTCGTCGTTCTCGCGCGTATCTCTGCGGTGTTTACGTTCGGCATTTTTGATCCACGCACACGCACAGACAGCAGACAGCGCAGTCGAGTCTCGAGTCCGATTAAACGTTGAGAATGAATCTCGAAGACGAAGAACAAGAAGAAGAAGAAGAAGTTGAAGCACGTGAGATCGAGTGAGACACGCGGAGCGGTGTCAGCTCCAGGTGAATTTGGGTGTGGCTTCTTCATCAGTGGGGTCACTGAATCCCAACAACCCTCGCCTACACACACGCGCACACACACATAGATAAATGTCTGCGTGTATGTGTATGTGTATACACACGTATAGTAGTAGAAGACAGGGTAAGTATAGAAAAGTTGGCTGTGTGCGCGCTGCACCCACGTCAGACGCGCGCGACGCGGCGTGGCTCTGCGGAAGGGGCATCGGGTATATCTCTGCACCGGTGCTGCTGCCAACGCCCGGAGCGTCATCCGCTGAACGAGAGAGAAGAGGCGCGCGGTGAATTCCGATCGCTGCTCGCGCGTACACACTCGCATCTATCTATATCTATACACGCGACGGAATTCCAACGTAGTTATAGGCAGTAGTATCGAGGAATCGAGGTTCTCTCTCTCTCTCTCACTCACTCTCTTTCTCTCTGTCTATGCTCTCTTGAGTATAGTCTGCTGCTGCTGCTTGCAAGCCTTCCTGTCATCGACGAGTAGGAGGCAGGAGCGAGCGCGCGCGCGGGCTTTCGAAATGAAAATACTGCGGCTAAAGCTTGATAGTCCTGCTAGAGAGAGAGAGACGACGGCTTTCAGAAGCTCTCTCCCTCTCTCTATATCTATATGCTAGGCTCTACGTATAATTAAATTGCCATCGATCTTTCTTTCTATATATACATATACAGAGCAACGAGAATAAAGTATATAGACATAGTTTGCGAGCGCGAGGTAAGGAGGGATTTTTGTAAGGGCGCGCGCGGGGGTGCAGCGCACAACTTGCGAGGCCTCCTCCGAGCATCATCTTGCATATGCACACTCTGCTGCACTCGTACCATAGGCTTTTCTTCTCCGTCTCTCTCTCTCTCTCTCTCTCGATTTGTCTTCGGCACACGAGCAGCAGCAGCAGCAGCAGCCGTAAAATATAAGAGTCGCGCACGCGCTCGCTCGCTCTTCGCGACTTTCGGGAAGTAAAACTTGAGCTTGAGCGCGCGCGCCGCGAGTACGGAATGAAAACAACGAGCGGAATGTCGACGCCGCCGCCGTCGCCGCCGTTTGAGAGAAAACCTGCTCAACCGGTGACATCGAGACGTTATACCGCTGCCGTATACTCGCGTATATATACGGCATATACGCGCTGTCCCTCTTCCCCCTTCCCCTGTTGCTGCTTCTCGTTGCCTCTTCAAGAGCGAAATTAAACTTCCTTCTCTTACATCGCTTTCTTCTGCTGCTACTTCGCAAGCTTCTCTTCTGTCTGTCTCTGTCTCTCTCTCTTTTTCTCGTCCGCGCTGCATATAATATCATACTTCTTCGCGATTGCTTCTCTCTTACTATATACTTTTCGCTTCTCCCCACCTCCTTTCCTTTACTTCTTTTGCTCACGTCCATGCTAATACGCGGCCCCGCGCGACTAATTAACATAAAAATTTCTCTCTCTCACTCTCTCGTGTTTTGGAGCTGTTACCAAGAAGAAGAAGAAGAAGAAGAAGAAGTCTGGGTGCGCTTCATGCATATGCACATATACGAAGCCCAAGCACACGCACTCTACTACTCTGTTGTGATCGGTTTGTGAAGTTGAAAAACAACTTCGCCGCGCGCGCGGCTGCATATCTTCGCGCTCCTTATATATGTACCTACGCACCCATACACACACACACACACACACACACACACACACACACGTATAACATTATAACGTGTGTTATATACCGACGAGGCAGGCAATTTTCTGCGAATGATTATATACGACGATGCGCGCGGCGTGTATGCATATACCACATGGGTGCTCGGTCGCGGCGATTGACCACTTCGAGAAAATCACACGTTAAGAAGCTCTGAGATCCCAGTATGAGTATATACCACACATTTTAAGTGTGTCTGTGTTTGTGTGTGTGTGTCAAGCTACGCGAAGTAAAACGTTAGCTCTGAGCCTTATAAGTGTATACACCACGAATAATGAAGATGCGCGGCGCAGCGCCAACGACTTCAAATTGCCTTTTAATCCAGAGAGAAAAATATTTTGTAGCTCGACATTAGAGAGGGATCAGAGAGCCGAGACAAATAAAAAGAAAAAAAAAGTATAAAGACTACAAGCAGGGGCAAAATCATGGAGAAACCACGCGCTGCTCGACAGCACAACTACGCGTTCTACTGTAATTCCAGTTTTTATATGTATATAATACAATATATAATTCCTTTTCATTATATAGATCGACGAGAGAGAGAGAGAGAGAACTGCATACAGCCGCGCGCTCCGTTGCTCCGTATACGTTGTTGTGGTTGTGGTTGGCCGCGTGGTCTCCCCCTCCTGTTGCTGCATCAGCAGTTGTTGTTGTTGTTGTTGTTATTGTTGTTGTTTACGTTCTGATGCTGCTAGTGCTGCTGCTGCCCGTCATAACTTCGGTTTTGAAGTTATATGCGAAGTATGCGGCGAAGAGAGAAGAGACGAGAAGAAAGAGAGAGTGGGAATTATGAATCGGGTAAGCCGTTAATGGGCTCACCTCGCGCGATCTCTCTCAAGCCCTTCATATTATATTTATAATATTGGAGAGGTAGAGAGAGACGAGAGAATGAAAAATGCGTTATTACACCAGGTCCATTCTCTTTCTCTCTCTCTTGCTCCTTTCGTTCCCGTGCGCCAGCCAGGTCTGCCTCTTCTCGTGCTTCCTTTGCATCGCCACCGTTGATTAGCGCTTCGCCGCACGCCAATTTCCAAGATATAAACATCTTTTGGAATCTGATCTCGGCCTCTCTCTCTCTCTCTCTCTCTCATTCTTTCTCTTTCTCGCGCATGAACATGGATACACCATTACATACATGCGCGCGCGTGCGCATGCATAAATACAATAAACAGAAAAACAGAAAAGAGGAGGAGGAGGACGAGGAGGAGTAGGGGGGAAAGAAAAAAGAGCAGCCGCGCATTTATGCTTCGGAGCGGCAATTGGCTCGCCTCGTTCGCCGCTTTCGCGCATCGCGTCTCGGGGACTTCTACCGTCTATAGTTTCTGCCTGTATACTTCTCGCGAGCGAGCTGCATGGGCACACACGCGAAGTATGAGAGGGAAAAAGAAGCGGGAAAAGAAGAAGAAGATGGGTATGCGAAGTCGCGCGCTCGCGAGCGAGAGCTTCTTTGGGATTCGAGCAGTACGCGAGAGAGAAAGAGAGATACGAGAAAAAGCCATAAACACAGCAACGAAGCAAGAAGCAGCGGCAGTGGAAGGGGAGAGAAGTAAGAGAAGGCGAAGAAGAAGGAGCCGGGCGCCCTCGAGCGCAAAGAAGGCTTCTTTTTCTTTGAAGTCAATAATTACATACATGCGGGCCCTGAACTGCGCCTCGATGAAGAATCAAAAAGAAGAACAAGCAGGATGAAGAACAAAAAAAAAGAAACGAAAAGAAAAGAAAAAGAAGAGCGGAAAATAAATAAATAAAAGGAAAGGGCAAAAATCGACGCCCAAGATTAATAGCGATTTATTTTGAGCCCGTGCGCGAGCGCGCTTGACTCTTTTTGCGCGGCAACCAGAGAGAGAGAGAGAGAGAGCCCCGGTGCAACCGCCTGCTCCGAGTGCTCCGCGCGGCGACTGCAGTTATTACAACTACTATGTAGTATGTAGTATGTAGCAGTAATACTACTACTACTACTACTACCGGCGTGAGAAGAGGGATGAAAAACGTCGATTATCGGCCGATGCAGCAACGGCAGCGGCAGCAGCAGAGCCCGTTGTGGTATGCGCGCGCGGAGGAGAGCTCCGAGAGATCGCGAATCGAATCGCGAATGCAGCAGAAGCAGCAGCAGCAGTATATACGTACACACACGCGCGCGGTATATAATAGCACGTATAGTACCACGCGTATCGACGATTCGGATCTCCCGCGTGGACAGAGAAGCTGTATAAGGGAAAACCGCCGACGATTTTGTTATTTTTATAAATATAATAATAATAATAAAGTAAATAAAAAAAATATACATTGTATTATATGGCTATAAGGGCTTTTGTTGTCTGCCGTCTCTCTATTTATCTATTTCTCTGTGAAAATCAGCGGACTAGAAGAAAACGTTCTCGCTCCTTTTGTTATATATTTTTACGTATATATGTTGTGCTCCGAATCTCATATATATGCCGAAGGGTGGCTGCTGGCTGCGTTGCGTGCCGTTCTCGAACGCAGCTAGCCCAGCATAATCCACATCGAAGTATTCCGAAAATAAGTGAAACCAGTTGGCCTATATATTATATTCGCTCTCTGCGTTTATTGAGCCTCTCTTTTTCTCTCTCTCTATATATACTATAAATACTCGTGAGCGCGCAGTGGCTCTCACCGGGGCCCGATCTCCACGATCAGGCCCTGTATGCATGCATGTGTGTCTGTGTGTGTGTATCGAGTCGTTCCTGGAAGAGGATATACAAAGCGCGCGCCCGCGCTCTCGGCCGCCTTGGCAGCAACAGCAAGCAACAGCAGCAACTCGCACAACAAACATATATACAAGGACCCAATTTGGTTGATGTTGCTCCGTGTTCTCTATGTATATATCACGTGTGTGTATTTGGGTATTTGCGTGTTAGTGTACGTGCAGCCACGGTATGGATATACTGCGCTGTGCGCGCGAAGTTGTGTGTGATGCACGATGACGAAAGCTGCGCTGCGCCGTGCTCTGCACGCGGTGGCGGCCACTTGCGAGCCGATATATTTAAGAAGAAGAGAACGAGATAGAACGAGAGAGAGAAAGAGAGAGAGAGGAGTCTCACAGCGCTCACAGGCCGTGGGACCGATGTTGCTACTTCTCTGCGCTCACGTACACCTATATATATATACATGCATGTAGAGAGTAAGTTGCATGCGTGTGTGTATGCGAGCGAGCGAGCGAATGCGTGTGAGCGCGCGTGTTTGTTGACGTCCAAGTCGAACGACATTCCAGAACGTGAAATGCTTACCGACTACTCTCCATCTCTCTTCTCTCGTTTGCTGCTGCTGCTGCTGCCTTCGCGTGTGCGCATGCCTGTGTGTATGTGCGTGTGAGAGAGATATTGTAGTAGTACACGATGCATCGGACTTGTATACATACGTGCATACACATATACAGAGTCCCCCTCTCCATTCGGATACCCCTTACGGCGACATTCGATCGGCGGCGTGCATTTGCCAAATTTTCCAACCGGTTAGCTTCTAATTCGCCTTAGCTCTCTCTCTCTCTCTCTCAGCAGTCGAAAATCACTGCTGCTGCTGCGCCTCGAGAAAGAGAGAGAGAGAGAGAGAGAGAGAGAGAGACTCGGAACGAGTAAAGGAGAGCTGCTGCCGTTGCTGCTCTATCGACGCGCGCGGTGGTGCCTCTACCTGCCTGCTTGCCTTTTTTAGCCGGAATAAATAGCGACGCGCACGTATTTCATAAACATCGAGATCAAGAGGGGAAAAATGAGCGCCGCGTTGCTACTATATACGATCGACCTTCGATTGTGTATCGTAGCACATCGCGAAAACACGAAAATGTTTCAATAAACGAGAGACGACGCTTTTTTAATATTCGATTGATCCGTCGCTCGTTTAGGAGCATTACTCACACTACGGGGCGTTTTATTACATTTAAAATTTGATTGCATTCGGGAGATGAAAGCTTACAGCATTTAAGCTTTAATTATAATTTAGTTGATTTAGATGCCGATGGGTTCATGCAATAATAATTTTGGCCCATAACATTTGTATTTATAATCGCTGAGTTTACTTGTAATTTTAACGGTATTATTTAGAATATGAAGATCGAGAGTAGAACCCTCATTTGCGTATAGTATCGAGGGTAAAGTTTCTACTCTGTCTGGGGGCTACCTTCAAGCCCATAGGCATGCGCCCCAATCGCAAATCGCGTGGCTATCTTCATATAATGTCATTTTATTATATTTTTTATTTTATATAAAGAGAGAGAAAGAGAGCAAGCCGCGAGAAGTTTATATAGGACTCGCAAAAGGGAGTGGCTGTGTAGTTGCGCTTATGTAGCCGACGCCGACGCCGCTGCTGCTGTGCAACGTCGTGTATATACTTACAAATACACAGCTTAACGGACCATCCTATTGGAATTTAGAGCACAAATACCGATCGCGCGCGGCGAAGCTATTCAGCGGTAAACATACCTGCAGCGGCGCGACTCGCTGCTGCTGCTCTCTGCACACTGTACTGTAGTGTAGATGTGTGCGCTGCATGTGTATGTGCATAATACGTGTGTCTGCACGCGCTGTGTATGTAGCGGCAGCAGCAGCAGCGAGTCGCGCGCGGACAAAATAACACTACATAAATACCCGAGACGACTCTCGGCAGACTCTCTTTCTCCTTCTCTCTTTTGCTCTTTCTCTCTCTTTGCACACATATACACACACACACAGCTTTAGGGCCGAAGTAAACTTCGCGCGGAGCTACAAAATGACGTCGTTAAAATCTTGTACTGCATTAAGAAAATCATTCATCGAAATCAATCAACCTTTAACGCTCTTCACTTTGCTTCCTCAGAGTTCTAGAGTTTCTTCTTTTTTTTTGTTCCTTTCCTTTTTATTTTTTTCTCTCGTCTTTCGACGAGACTATTTTTTTTTTTTATTCTCAAGCTTACTTCTTCTCTCTTCGCCTCGGCTTAGCTCGCACGTTACGTACGTACGCACACGCTCGTTCGTTGAAGTTCATAATGAAGCTCCGGCAAAACATGTCAGGTATATGACGCGCGAGGATGCGCCCAGAAAGAGAGAAACAGACGAAGTGGGCGTTTTGTTTTCATACTTCTTTTTCTTTGCTTTACGTTTTTTTTCTTCATTTTTATTTATTTTTTTTTTTTTGCTTCTTTTTAAAGTAAAGCGGTGGCTCGAGCGCGCGTGCGAGCATTTCTCAAGCGAAGAACTAATCATCAATTTTAGGTGCACGTCCGACTCTAATCGTTCACTTCCGGGCTTGGCACCACCACCACCGCACCACGCAACAAGCGCCCCGACGACGTACCGGACTATTATCATTATTGTTATTATCATCATCATTATTATTAAAAGTTATTATACGAGTAACGCGCGCGCACCAGCTGAAAAGGGCTAAAACCCTATAATCATAAATTCAGAGCTTTCGCGAGAGAGTCTTGGCTACATGTTGTGCGGTCGTTGTTCCTATGTGTAGTTTTTATCTCTCTCTCTTACTTTCTTAATTCTTTTCTTTATTTTTTACTCCTTTTTCCGAAAGCCACATCGATCTTCAACAGATCGTGACGACGAGGACGACGACGACCATTGCTGCACGCGCGCTTGCTGCAAAGCACGAATGAAGTACACGGCTGCGCGCGCGTGCGCTCGCCCATACATATATACACACACATCCGCATGTGAAGTTAGTCTCGAGGCGGAGAGAGAGAGAGAGAGAGAGAGAGAGAGAGAGAAGAAAAAGCAGAAGTCCAGAGAAAACAAGTCTTCAAACAACTACCCAATGCGCATGAATTTCTATCTCTCTCTCTCACTCGGGGGCTTGGGTTACTTCGCCTGCGCTGCAGATTGTATAAATCATCCCGCCCTCGACTTTCGCTGTGTATTGCACGCGCTGTGCTGCTCCGCCAGCCGCCTCCTCCTCCTCCTCTCCTCCTCGCTTCCTTTATAACGTCGCGGCGCGCGTACCAATTAAATTCCGTTTTCTTTTGGGCTTCATTCTTTGGCGCGTTTTTCGTGATGTTGATAATCGGGTTTTGACATTCTTTTCTCCGCCGCCGCCGTATCCCAGCAGCCACTACTGCCAACCCCCGCGCGCGCGATAAAAAAAAAGAGAGGTAAAAAAATTTACGAAAATGGCGCGCGGTATAGAGAGAGAGAGAGAGAGAGAGCCCGCGAGTGGAACCCTCGAAGTAAACGAAGTATAAACCGTGCACACACAAGAGACCAAGTGCATAATATAATACGCGCGCGGTACCCACTCTCTTGTACATACACAGTTTAGTGAAGTTCGCTATAGCGGCGTACGACGTGCAGTGCGTCTGCACTTCGTTTTCTATACATAGTAGACGCGTATAGTATATAGTACGCAGCTTTGTGGTATGCACGCATGCGTGCATGCATGCTGCTCTCTCTCTCTCTCGTCGAAAAGTACATGCGCCTGCCAGCTTCGAAGTAAAGAAACCGGAATATCGGATTTCAACTTCAAAACCCATTAACGTCTCGCTTGAGGTTTTTTCAAGTATTTGCTTCAACACCTTGATTTAAGGACAAATAAGATGTTATAGATACGACCGATTCAATAATCGTTAAAAAGCCGGGGTAGAGAGAAGAGAGAGGAGTATTATAATATAATAATAAGGTCGACAAACGACTATTTTGCGTACGCGAGGCTTAACTTCTCTCTTGTACTCCTTTTATATGCGCCGAGTCCCGCCTGTCAACGTATTATATTGTAAAATGCGTGGCGAAGCACATGCAGCAGCGGCAGCGGCAAACGCGTATTTTACTTCACTGCACTTCAGCATGCGAGGCAAAAAGTAAACTTGGGCGGCCGGCCGCTGATCTCCAATTCGCAAAGCGCATTAAAGCGTAACGAAGTAAAAGAAGAACGATTCTTCGCCGTGGTTGTTGTTATTGCCGTGTCCGCGAGCAACCAAGTCTTAGTCGTCGTTTTTGGCCGCATTTCACGCGCATTCGTTTTACATTGTTGCGTGTATATTTTGTGTATTATGAAGCCCCCGGACTGCAACTTCGATGCAGGCAGTAGCAGCGTGTAAAACGCCACGGCATTGTCGAAAAAGCACGCGTGAATTGAATAAAATGATATATACGCGCGCGTGTAGAATTCGCTGAAGTATAAAAAACCGAGAGAGAGAGAATGTGTATAACCGGGAGTATATATAGTTTCTCTCTCTCCGTGCGGTCATAAACATAAACCCAAACATGAAGCAGCACACGCAGTATACGCTGCTGCCGCTGAAGCGACGAATAGAGAAAAGAAGAAGAACGAGAGAAGTAGAGAGAGAGAGAGATGAAGAAGAAGAAGGAAAAAAAACATAAACGACGACCGACTTCATTCTATACTTCAAGTTACTTGGCGCGCGGAGAGTATCCGGTTTAGAGACGACGACGCTATATGCTAGCTGAAGTTTCTATGTTTCGCGCGCTCTCGACCGACTGGAGCGCTCCCACATCGACGTGTGCTGCAGCAGCGACTGTACACATAACATGCCGTATGGGATGCAGTTGCGGGAATGTGCTTGTATACAGACGCACGCACACATATGAGAGGGTATAGTGGCTGAGCATCGCAGCGCAGGTATGGGTATTAAACAGGTTGGAGCGCGAGAGAGAAGCAGCAGGACATCGCGAGAAAGGAGCAACGAGAAGAGAGAGAAAGAGACAGGCCAAGAGAGAGAACCACAAAAGGTGCCAGACGCGCGATACAGTGTCACGCCATTAACAACATTATTTGCACTTCATTGTACCTATTACGTTGTCGTTGCTGTTGCTGCTGCTGCTGTTTTGTACCCAAGTGAGAGAGAGAGAGAGAGAGAGAGAGAGAGACTCGAGAGCAAGATATCCCTCTCTTTTACGCACCTTTTTCTTTCTCATTTCACTTTTCGTCTTTCGTCTTCCGTCTCGTCTCTCTCTTCATGGGCTCGTCTCGACGCCGATCCCGCATTGTGTAAACGCATGTAGGTATACCTTTAAATCGTAAATTTTATGATCTTCGATACTTTATGTGTCACAACAGCAGCAGCAGCACTTACGCTATGCGTGCCTGTGCATACGCGTGGCTCGTCTCGTCTCTCTTCTCTCGATCCAAAGCACACAAGATGAAAGATTCTCCACGCGCCCCACGTACGTACATGTGTGCGTGTAGTGTCACGATCGTCTCTTGATGATGATGTTTATATCGCAATAAAAAAACGACACAATAAAAGTAGAGGCGAATATATAGGTTTTTACGGACACGCGCACCGAGAGATCGTATGGGCCAGAAGGGGCCCATAAACTACGCGCGGCACACATACATACACGGGGATGACAATCGATTTTTATGAGCCATCAGTGTCTAGCGCGCGCCCGTCATATTAAATATAACCGATAGCTCGCAGAGCATTGTAAATCCATAGCGGCAGCAGCAACAATCGAGCAGCTCACCAAGTATATATATACAGTATATATTATACACTATATATACTAAAGTAATGTGTACGGCACACACAAGCAGCGTCCTATAAGCAACCTGCCGACGACGACGTGAATATAACTACGCGATAGAATGTACATTATGCACTATGCGCTGTGAAGCCGCTATATACAATAGTGTAGTGTATAAAGTACCTACTGCTGCGCGCGGTGCACACTATATATATAAAACGCGAGTGTATGTGTGTGTATTATACATAATGGAACGACTACTACTACTGCGAATGAGCTGTGAAATTGAAAAAGTGCGGTAATGCAGCAGGGTCGCGCGCGAGCGCAACCGGTGCTGCAGCAGCGGCAGAGGCACGCAAAGCGCGACGCTTTTTTTTTCATTTCTTATTTTTCTTCTTTTCACAATACACGTACTTCTATTTTATATACAAAACACCTGTGTGTACAGTTGGGGCGGCCGCGATTTCCAGTGAAAAAAAAAGCTCGATTTGCCTCGCGTTTTCTTGTCATACGCGCACGTGCTTTGGACTTTTGACTTTTGTTACGCACAAAATATACCCCGCATACATATATATGAAAGTATTCTTAAACGGCGCCATTAAAGTAAAAATAAATCTAAATTACGTATATTAGGACAAGTATACGAGAGATAGATTATAAACGATATCGCGCCGGCCGGCCGGCCGGTATATTATACGCACCTCGCGCACTCTATATATTACAACAAACACCAGACTTTGCGTCGTTGTTTTAACGCGGCGTTGGTTAATGCGCTTGGCACTCTCGAAGACACAATTATTAATCGTTTCATACATACTACTAGGTGTGTGTGTGTGTGTGTGTGTGAGTATATGCATGGAGAATGAAGTAACACAGCGGCGTAAGCGCGGCGGACGCGTTGCAACTGCTATACAGCAGCAGCAGCAGCACTGCAGGCTCGTATTGCACACACAGTAGATTCGCGCGCGCAGTAGTAGACTGCAGCTCGCACGTGGGCTTTCCAACGCCGGCAGCCAACTTTTATTATTAATGCGTCTAGTGACGCGCCGGGCGCATACACACGTACACGCACACACACACACATGTGCACGTATATAGACACGTATACAGCTCGCCGCGATCGCTTGTTGCGTTATACACACGCATAACACACGGACGGCGTATTATTAACGCATACATAGCCTAACGCGCATTATTATACATAAATAACGCGTTCATTTTTTATTTAAAACCAATTTGCAGTCTAATGAGTGTTGTGACTCAGCATCGACGAAGCAGCTCTAGCTGCTGCTGCTATGCTCCTCTGTGCTTTGGCTGCACACACGCGAGGAAGCTGCACTTCATAAATATAATATATATTATGAACGCACGGTCCGAGACGTTATATTGTATGTGCACCAAATCGATCGATCATCGGCTCTGCCGTTGTGCCGACGACGAGAAATCTCTCCCCCCGCCGCCCCAGACAGCAGCAACACGTCTTCTTTTTATTTAATTTTTTTTCGCTCTATTTTCCTCGCTGCTATTATCGTCGTTTCAACTTTCATACGTGTATATAAATCCTATATAGACCAACCTAATTACCGGCAAATATAAATAGTAGCTGATAATGACATTGCGTATAATGCAATAATAATAATAATAATAATGAATTTATTATTCCCCGAGACGACCGAGCGCGCGAGCTCGAACGAGAATGAGCAAGATCCGAGATAATAAATAAACAACAACGAAGAGCAATGTACATAATACGGTACAATACGCTTGTTTACGAGCCAACGCGCCGATAATGAATAACATACACTCGACGCTGCTGCGGTGGTGGTCTTTCGATCCTCGCCGCCGCCGTCGAGCGCGGAGCGGTTGGCTCTTTCGTTGCGTTTCATATACTTCATTTTCTGCTTATTCTGCTGCTGCTGCTGCAGCTCGATGATGTGCAGTAAAGTTTCGACGTTAATTTCGTGCGTCGAAGTTATCTCGCGACGCCGCTCTCTGCTCAGGCGAGCTTCGAGTGAGCTGCAGCGTGTGTGTGTACGCGTATATTATAATATATAATATCTATAAAACGAAGTGCGTTCGAGGGCCGTTAGCGCGAGCCCGATCGTTATTAAATATTAATGCACATTTGAAGTTCTTGCGCGCGCCCGCGCTCACTAACGCTCGTTTTACTCATATTTTTTTCGGAGACTGTACGCGCGTGCATCAATTTATCTACGATGAGAGCGCGAGATAATTTATGGCGCATTATACGCACTCGGCAAGGGCCGAGGCAGCAAGCGGCGCTCAGCCCAGCTCGCGGGTTAATTTGGATTTTTTGTCGCCTTCTTTCTCTCTCTCTCGCTGAAAACTTATCATAAAATACGTAGGCGTCCCGTATATATACGAGAGAGGATGGTCGTATATGGGACTGCGTATAGAAAGACAGAGAGAACTCGGTAAGCCGCGGAGACGATTGTAAAATTGTCGATTATCGATTCTTTTTGCCGAGCTATATTAACGATCTATTGTAAAGCTCTCGCTGCGTATGACTTTTTTCGCAGCTCCGCGAATAATCGATGATAATTATCGAGGCGCCTATACAAAAATTGAAATAAACGACCAAAGCGCGCGCGCGCGCGGGTATAAAACGTAAGGATAGATCGAGATAATTGCGAAAATTCACCCAAAGAGATTCACCTATGCGTGGTATATAAATCCCAACGCAGAACGTGCTCAGTCCCAGCTCGGGGATTCTCATTTGTAAAATCGCACGCTGCATTATAATAACGTACTGCGTGTTGTCGATGATTCAAAATGTTATATACATCGCACACAGGCAGGCAGATATGTGAAAAAATTATAATCACACGCAAACAAGAAACGAGACCGTGAACCGAGGTGTATAACGCTCGCGCGCGAGTTCGTGTGCGTAAGCGCCGAGTAGGTATGTATGGCCGGACTCATTATACATTTTGTTGATACATTCTCTTATCGGCCAGCCGCACCGAATCTCTGTACGCGAGTAGCGTGGGTATGTGTGTGTACAATAATATATATATGCCATACCGATAAATCCCCCGGGTGCCGAGGATGTTTATACGCATGTATACCGTTCGCTATATAAGCACTCGCAAATAAGCTCAATAACAAACTATTTGTCAATCCTCGGCTAAAGGCAACTGTACGTATGTATGTATATTTGCGTATGTTTACACGTGATTTTCGGTGATTCATATTACATACGATATTCGACGCGATTAGAGGCGCGCGCAGCAAACGATTCTCTCGCTTTTGCCCGAGAGCGGCGAGCTTCGAGAGGGTCGAGCGAGAACGATTGATGTTGATTTTGGCGCGAGCGCCTCCCGCGCTTTAACACAATTCAAAAACAATAATTACGATAAGTTACGAATTGAACGAGTGGCACAATTATCAATTGCTTTATCGAATCGAGGGACCATTGATCTCGCTGTGGGGTACATATTGAAATTTTGAATAGAAAAATAATCAAAGTAGTCTCGATCCTACTGCTGTTGATTGATTCTCTTGGGAGATTTATAAAGATTCTAACAGTAAAATAAAAATGGTATAGTAAAACGAGTACTCACCATTAGTTTTTTTCGGTGACGATGACGACGACGACGAATCTTTCAATTGCGGCGGGATCGGAAACGACGTGTTTTGACCGTAGCACAGATGCAAACAGTTCAACAGTAACAAGATCGCAAACAATCCCAGCAGCACGTTCAACGTCGGTGTGTGACTGTACGTTTTTTCTGCTCTCTTCGGCGGCGACGGTCGATCGTCGTTGATGTCTCGGCGAAGCTCCTCGAGCGTCGTCGGCGGGCCCTGGCGCAATCTCGCCAGCTGCTCGGGGCTGAGTCGCTCGAAGCGCGGACACGTCGGATGATGCGGATACACGGGATAATTGTTCTGCTGCCTCCTGGACTTCTGGCACTCGCAGTAGTGATTTTCCGTGCTCACCGCCGTCTGCTGACTGAGACGCAGCCGAATCTCGCCTAGATCCTCCTCCATCTCGGGCGACAGCTCCTCGGAGGAGGAGCTTTCCTCGTCCTTGAACGCGTCGTCGGGCCTGGGACCCTCGATCGTCGCGTCGGTCTCTCTGGATCTCGTTCTTCTGGCCGGCATCCTACTACTGCCGCCATCATGATAGCGCGAGCGAAGCATTTTCGTTTATTTTGCTGTTTTTTTTTTAATTTTTATTTTTCGCTATATGTCGACGACCACCGATTTTGCAACGGCGCGTCTCCGTGTTGTTATCGTGTCGATGCACAGCACTCGCAAAAGCTCCTGCTCATATTTTTCGACTATTAGCGAGTCCTAATAGTCGATTTTCCGGGCGGCCTTCCTTACTCCGGGGCGCCAAAATTATCGTCTCTCTCTCTCGATCGGGGTGGATAGAGCTTGCAGCGAAGTTTCTTCACTCTGTCTCTCGCTCCCCCTTTCTTCGGTTAATTGCGATCGGTTAGCAGCAGGCAGAGGTCGATGATACCGTAGACAGGACGATTACAGTGATAAGAAAGTTTCTTTGGTGGTTTGGGTAGATGATTTCGTCGCATTCTGTAACAAGAAAGTGAAAGCTCAGTATAAAAGACATTCGTCGCACATTGAAATTATAATTTCATGTTGTTATATATTTCTTAAAACGTATATTTTCGTAATGAGAGTGATTTATTTATATTTTTATGTTTTGCCAATAAACTCCCGATCAATTTGCTCTCGAGCGACGTTTGTAGTATATATATTTTATGTTATGTACCGATATTTACGCTGCATTACACACCGACAACAAGCTTATCATATTTTTGTAATTCTCTCTTTCCCTTTTTTTTCTTTTCTTTTTTTTTTAAGCAATAATACCAGTTCACGCTAGTCGACGCGCGCGGACACAAGCGTATTTACTCTTTTTCTCGTATTCTCTTGTCCTTATCTTAGGCACCGGCGGAGAACCGATATAAATATATGTATACACGCACACACGCGCGCGCGCACGCACGGAGCATTTCTCTTTGAAAGTATGAAGAAATCCATGCATCCGGTTCGATACGCCGCAGTTCGAATGCAGCTTTATATGTATATACGCACACACACAGGCGCAATCGACTTCCGTCGTCTTCCTAATGCGTATAAACGCCGAGTTGTTGCTGCTGCTGCTGCAAGTGTGTATAGCTTTAATTATGAACTCGCAGCCTGCGTGCGAGTGTGTGTGCGCGAGTAAACAGATTTGCTAAATAGACGCGGACGCGAGAGAGAGAGAGAACGCGGTGAGGCAATAAATAGCAAGGTAATGTTGGTAATAGGATTGTACGTGGGAAAATTAGAACGTGTGTGCGTGTATACATATATACGACAGGCGATAATTTAGAGCTGCACGAGAGAGATAAAGAGAAAGAGAGAGAGAGAAAGGGGGAGGAAGAAAGAAAGAGAGTAAAAAAAGCAAGACTTGTATACAGTGCTAAAGCCACAAATGCCCAAGCGTATAATACGCACGAACGGATTATGCACGTGGTACCAATAGCAGCAGCAGCATCAGTAGCAACAGTATTAGTAGTACAGTAGTAGTAGTAGTAGTAGTAGTAGCAACTGGGCAAAAAACAATAGAACGCATGAATGAGTTAATAAAGCTCGTGTTCTGCGCTACAGGTCGTGTGCGTGCGTACGTTTATGTGTACGTATAAATCGTATAATCTTCAGCGCGGGCGAGAAAGAGAGAGAGAGAGGAAGAAGTACACACAAACACGATCGCTGGATGGACGCGCCGCCGCCGCCGCCGCCGCCGCGCGGAAAAAGGAGAGAGAAGAGCGAAGAAGAAGAAGAAGACGCGATATGTGCGCGCCGATGAACTTGACGATGAAAACACAACGGAAGTAAGTAGTAGTAGTAGTAGTAGTAGTAGTAGGAGCACAACTGCAGCAACAACTTCGCGAGTATATAGCGCGCGCGCGCGCGATGACGCAGAGTAAAACAAATCGTGTATCTATAGGTGTGTGTGCGTGTATAACTATCGGAAGACGCCGCGGCCGCGTACTATACTCATTCAGCTTTAGTAGAAATTCATTCATTAAAAAGTTTCTTTTCGAACGATTTTTTTTTCTTCGTCGATGCTGATAACGCTGTATGTATTCGAACTCGCGCGCGAAGTTGTATAATCATGAATGAAATTACGATTTATTTTTTTTCGCGCTGACCGCAAGAGCACATCGTCGTCGTCGTCGCCGTCATCGTTGTCGCATTTTTTTCCCCCGAGCTGTTTGCGTATGTAACACACCGCAGCTTATCAGATCGGCACCGGTGATATAAATATATAACGGCACTGACTTTGTCGCGAGAAGAAAATGTATATTTATTCTGCGGGCGCATATTTGAAGAAACATTGATTCGGAGTCTCGACGATCCGAGTGTATGTTACGACGACGCGCGAATGAAAATCTCCGTCGCATACACACCGAAAGGTGAACCGTCTCGTAGTCGCGCGAAGTCGAAAGTCGCGCAAGTATCCGAGAGAGCTACAAGCATGGAACCAGTTTAACGACTTTCAAAAAATCACTTCTTGAGCCACCACTACTACTGCACTTTTTTTTGCACAGAGATAAAAGTAGAGTAGTATGCGTATTTTACGTATATACGAGAACACGCAGAAAACTACTTCGATACGTTTGAATCGCTTAGTCGGATTTCGATTCGCTTTTACATATCTCGCGTAAACACTGACGCGTAGCAGCAGCAGCAGCAGCAGCGATTGGAAATGTACCAAGTGTATAATCTGTCGTAGCCCTCCTTGCCTTGATTCTATGGGGCAACTATATACGCGTGTACACAAATGATGTTTATGCCGATGCGCTCGCGCGTCGTCGACGTGTGTATATAGTCTTTGATTCATCATCTTCCGGTTGTAACGCGCGAAATGTTTGTTCAACGAAGTTAACAGAACGACACACTCGCTTTACTTCACTTTTTTTTGTTATCTTATCGTCACCAGCCAGTGTGTACAGCTTACGGAGAGTAAGAGAGAGAGAGAGTAAGGAAAAAGATCGTAGTTACGGTGCCAACGTAATAATCATTATATTTCATTACGTAATACAATTCGAACTGACTATAGGGATCATACACCACGGATGTCGTGTGTGTGTGTGTGTGTGTGTTTTTGCTGGAAATTTCAATGTACGCGTCGCGTGTATAATTTTAATTGCAACACACGTATTTATGAAGAATGCGGCGAAAACATTGACCGAAACTTATCGCGCGCGCGCGCGAGCTCTCGCGTGTGTCTTTCATTATTTATGCGTATAACGCGCGCGCGTATCAATGAAGGCGGACACGTAAGTGTATTCGTTATATCGTTGCAATGCTGCACATAATCGCGTGTATATTATTGTATATACGCGAATGGAAAAATATCCGCTCGATGGATGCAGTCGCTTATTATATATATTTGGGTTTGCGCTGCTTATAATAATCGCGATGACATTTTGACGAACTTGAATCGTACGTACACGTACGTACGTATGTATTGAGTTATAAAATCGCACGCGATATCTTTTCGTTGCACATTGGGAAAAAACAAAAAAAAAACAAAGAGAGAAAACAAGAATAAAGGGGGAAAACATATATATACAAATCAATGAAAGCTTTTTCGTATATAAAAACGCAATCGAGAAAATGGAAAACGGTTTATTTTGTGAAAATACGTGTATACGCTTTATCGAAGACCACAGTTTATTACTCGACGCACGCGCGTGTGTTTATGTTAGTGCAATGTGTATTGCGCAGCAGCAAAAAACTACCTCTTCGATTTCGTTTCCTTACGACATTCGCGCGCGCCGCATACATGCGCACAAAGGCAAAAGCTTGCGAACCACGGTCGAAAAAAATAAAGCAGCAGCAGCAGTGTACGAGAGAGAGAAACGAACGAGAGAAGCACACTCGGAGAGCGCGCGACACGCGTAAATATACAGAATAGATTCAGTCAAAGGAAAGAGAGAGAGAGAGAGAGAGGAGTCAAGAGCCCGAGCAATAAAAACGTCAACGCTAAGTAAAATAGCTGGTGAAGAATCCAGCAGAGTATGAAATTGGTTTGCGGATTTTTCGACACCACCGCACGATGTGTGTGTGTGCGCTATATAAAATACATAACACGAAGCTCGCTGAGTACATATTTCTATATATATGAGCAGCACGCATACACATAAGCGATAGTTATAATATCTTTTGGTGTTAGTGTGCGTGCGTGTCTGTACAAGAGCATGAGCTTTTACGAACATCGCACGTTCTCTTCTCTCTCTTTCTCTTTCTCTCTTTCTATGTTTATAGCTTTATGTATGTGTGCGCGCATGACGTACCCGTATACGTGTGTGTGTATGTGTGTGTACATGTTTTACGAGAGCTGCCTAGCGTGGGTGCATTCTGATACGGCCGCAGCGCAGCACCACAGGCTCTCTCTTTTGCTCGCTCGTTCGTTCGTTCGTTCGTTCGCGAGCTAGCGAGGCGCGCGCGCGCGCGAAGCAGAAAGAGAGACGAAGAGAGGAAGGAAGTAGTCATTAAAAAGCCAAGTCGGAAGTAAATTTCAAGGATGTGACCATTACGTTATGATGCACGTCCGTTCGTAAATTTATATAAATGTACGTGAAACGCTACGAATTTTCATGCTGCACACAAATGGTGTGAGACAGAGAGAGAGAGAGAGACAGATTAAACGCCGCACGAGCGAGTCAGCGAGCTTAAAATGTGTGGTGCGGAGTAGATAAGAGACCCGTGTATAGGCTCGCGCGGCGCAGCCCGCCACGAGATCTTCGCGAGATCGGGCGGCGGCACACGTTTTTCAGCCTGCGCAAGGTGTATGTTTATGGAATTATTGTTATCATTCTCGTTGTTATTATTGTCGTTATTATTACGTATGTATATAGCCTACATAAAATTATTATGCGATACCATTACTCACACCGTCGCCCCCAAATGTATGTAGCGAGGATCGCGGAGAGCCGGCGAGAAAGAGTGTGCGGTTAATGCCTCGAAGCCGCACGCGCACGTGTCTCTCTTTCTCTCTCTTTTTCTCGTATAATAATGTATACAGACACACGCGCACACAAAACCAAGCGAACGTATAAAAAGCACAGAGAGTGGATCGTGCGAAGAGACAACAGAAACAGGTTGAACGAAAAAAAAAACAACACATCAAAGTGTGTACAAAGTTTTATTCATTCATTTTTTTTCGTTTCACGCGGTTTGCCGCGATCTCGATGAAAACAACAGAAACAACAACAACGACGAAGAACCAATCACAGTAACTTTCTCTTGGAATTCCATTTTTATTTAAAAACTGGATAATTAATTACGATCGATCGTTTACGCGAAAGCATGATTATTATATATACGACAAACTGTCAGCGAAGGTACATACTCTCCGAAGATCGCGACGACGCGGCTACCTAATAACTGAGTGCAGCGGCATCGACTGGCTTACACCCGACACTTGCAAGCTCTGTCCGCGCTGCTGCTGCTGTGCTTTTGATTATTTTTGATGTACGCAGCAACGAGCAGACAAACACATACATGTGATGACGATGACGATGATGATGATGCCTCCCCCCGCGATGCACAACACGCGACTGACTCGATTGTGCGACACACACCGCGTACATAAACACTGCAGCAGCAGCGGCAGTAGCCGCGAGGCTGTGTGATACATATTGGAGCGGAGAGGAGGAGAATATGGATCCTCCACCACTACGGCAGAAAACAACTACACCCATGCCCCGATCGAATGAGAGGAGAGAGAGAGAGCCGCTATGATCGATGTAGCTTCTGACTAATCACAATACTCACACACACACACAGTCGCGGCACAACCTGTCTATAGTACGAAAACGTAGTCATTGATTCACAGCGTGCAGTGGGTAAATAATAATATCATCGATCCTCTATTACGATAGTGCAGCAGCGTCGGCACGAGAATCGAATTATTCTATATATACAAGGTAGTAGTACGTGTAAATAGCTTTGTACTCTCGTACAACTGCCCTCTATATGTTGTCTCTCTCGCTCTTTACGCATGCTCGATAATACCAAACGCTCACATTTATAGGTTTTTGATAAAGCTTTCGAATTTCGCAGGCACGAATGATGCAAGTTAAACGACACGCGTTTATTCCACTCTATATTATATATTATACAATATATTATATATTTACGTGCGAGTTAAGGTCGACGTCTGCGCGAAAAAACACCGTCCTTCTTCTTCTTATTTTTTTTTCTTTCCCGTGCATAAATATATACGCGTGCACACCACCGTCGTGGCGTCGCCGTCGTCGTACCTATAATTCTCGTGTTCGTTACACACACATATCTATACCTATATTCCGTGCAGCAGCAGTAACCTTAACGTGCATCATACGTATCGTATAACCGAACAAACGAGCACGCGTTAACGCTTCCGCGGAGCTGCATATATATATGCGTGAGCGTGTGTGTTTTCGTGTCTTTGTGTATGTAAAAGATGCGAAAAAAAAAAAAATTAAAAAAAAAAAATTAAAATGACTCGCGTAGTACATCTATCGTTTTCCACGATAGAGTGCAATGTCCGTATTCGGCGCGTGCAAACGTACATACAAACGGATTGATCGAGATCATTTTTCGCATCTGTACGAGTTTATCAATCAATTCTTGAATACCAAAAAAAATGTGTGTATCGTGTAATATTCATCAAACGATCTCAAAAACGGCTTCGATCGAAAATTCCATCAAAATTTTCAGCCCGACCCCGAGGGGTGTACATTGCTGCTATGTGCGGTTAGCTCGTATAATAGAGAAACGAACGCGAGAGAAAATTCATAGACCAATAGACTCTTTATCTATTCGCGTGCCAGCGTGTGTTTGTGTGTGTGTGTGTGTGTGTTTGTGGGTGCTCCGGCGCTAAGGTTTCACAGTGGCAATTAGTGTCGAATTCAGCGCGCGCACGTATACATATAATATACCAGGCCAATATCTATACATACTAACGCGCTGGTAGTAGACATACGTGGCCAATCCATTGCCCCCTCGCTCCTACGAATTCCCGAAAATGGGAAACGCGCCAGAAGCGCGAAAATCATAACGACCCCCGGCATCGCCGCCGCCGCTGCTGCTGCTACTGCGCTATGTGCGGGCTTTCATATTAAACAATACATAATATCGCTGCTGTATTATATGTATATGCAAAAAAGGATGAGGTAGGTATAAGCTAGCTGGTGGTAGCGCACGCCTCGCGATATATACGGCTAATAACGACGATATTTTCCCTTTCCACCGTTTCAACTCTGTCTCAACCCTCGTTGCTGTTACTGCTACAACTACTGCAGCTCACTGCTTATTTCCTTCCTAATTGTTTTTCGCTTCCCTTTCGATGTGTGTGGGTGTGTGTATACATGTATTAAGGCAGAGAAACACGAGAAACAAAAGAAAACGAAAAATGCACACGGCAGCGAGTTTCCGGGCTTCTGCTACGCGGCTGATATACTCGTGTATATATACCGTGAGTGGTATATAAACCCTATGGCTTGGAACGCGAGTTCGAGCTATTTCTTCTTGGTCAACCCTTTTTTGTATATCATGCCAGACGCGAATATAACGTCGACGACGACGGCGAGTTGTCCTCTATGTGTGTGTGTGCGCGTGTTTTTTTTTCCACGTATTTGATAGTCGGTCGAGATAGGCGCAACGAACATCGTCGCAGGAGGACATTCGGTAAATGCGTATATTGTATAATGAGGATTGTATAATTGACGCAAACGGAAAGTACAATATACGGCATTTCCTAAAAAGCAGCCTACAGCTGTCGAATTTATACAGCGAGCGAACGAGCTGCTTCATATTGTACGCGTATATTTAAGCACGTGTGTGCACACAAACGGAAGAAAGCTTCGTTAACCGTGCGCACCCGCAATTTATCGGCTAAGAAACTCCGTATCGTTATCTCGAGCTTCAAAGGCATGTGCTTGCTATATATCGTTTCAAGTCTATATATATAAAAGTTGCACCGCGACGCGATCAAATTGCGCGCGAAACGAACCGAGCTTTTCTTTTCTATCAAAGTTAATATTTTATCAGATTTGCAGCAGCAGCAGCATTTGGCGAGATTTCAGCCGCGCTCACGCCTGTCCGTCAAGTTTCCATCTACTATCCTCGCAACACTTATATTATCAGCAACTTGACTAAAGTGTATTTTTAATGAGCGCAAAAACTCGAGCCTTCGCGACTCCCGACGCCCCTGCACTAGTCGCCTCTACGCGATGCGATCCTATATTCTCAGGCCGCTGCTGGCTCTATCGCACGCTCTTTCTTTTTTACCTTGCGCTCGTGCTGAATAACTGAGAGAGAAAAGAGCTAAGGACGCATTAAAAGATTAGCTTTGAGTTTAACCTCTTTAATAAATCTGCGCGCGAGCGAGACGAGATTCGGTGCTTTGACGCGATTTATTTTCTTTCGTGCTTATATACATTTCGAAAGGTGTCTGAAAGCCGATGGGCAATTAACATTGCCCCGACTCATCGAACTTGTACACGACACACATACAATTACAAATATCATACTAATAATGTGAAAAGTTAGCTTTATCGTTTTATCTTTAATTGATATTTGATCGTTGATATTTTAGTTTATTAGGCCTCGGAGCAAGCCCCATCTGGCACACACGAAAATACAATACGTAAACTTTACTTTGCTCTATTCATGCGTTAATTTTTACCCTCGAAAGCACACGTACCTACATACGCGTGACACTATATAAATCTTATATTAGATCAATTATAGATTATGGTTGTTTTATTTTCTACCCCAAAATCAAGGCTAGCTTTGAAAAGCTAGAGAGAATTCAATTTGCCGCAATTCGCTATGCAATGGGCTACCGTAGAAGCACTCCGACCAATATCCTACTCGAGGAATCTAAGCTCACATTCATCAAACACCGCTCGCAATACCTGTGCAACGCATATCTATCTAAGACCTTAAGCAACACAGACTCTGAAATATACAAAACGATTATGAAATATTCACAGGCTCACCAAAACAATAATGACGCGAAAACTATTCTCACCCAATGCATCCATGAAATTATAAACTCGGACCTAACTATATACCGCGATAAAAATTACAACCCCTATTGCTTCGATTTTAAAGAAATCTACTCCTCCCTGCCGGTCGACACTCTTCTAGGACAAAAAATAAAAAAGAGTCGCAATCCAAATGACTTAATTCAAGACTACCTACACTCCAATAATTTTACAGCAATTTATACAGACGGCAGCAAAATAAGCAATGCTCCGAACGTGGGTTACGCATATTTCATCCCTGAATCAAACCTCGAACTACTCAAACCTATTCATCATTTATCTTCAATTTTTACCGCCGAATGCGCCGCAATTAATGACGCATTAGACTACATCCTCACAACAAATGGCAAAAAATACGCTATACTGAGTGACTCCCTTAGCGCGCTTCAAAGCTTACAATCGTGCAAGCTCTCAATAAATACCAACCACTACATCTACAAAATAAAAAAAAAATACATACTATACACA
>CACVKI010144795.1:2356-20806 GCA_902732785.1 Trichogramma evanescens
CAGCGATCGAAAATATACCTAAATGAAACGACGACGACGACGAAAAAAAAAGTAGCATTCGGGGAAAGTTTCCTTTTCATTTCGATCGGGAGCAAGCCATGCACGTGAGGATGCTGAAATCTCGCCATGCGAATTGCAACGGGTGTAAACATTTTTCAACGGTGCACAAAAACTATTTTGCGTATACCTCGCGCACACAGCATATAGTAGTACATATCGCAGCCAAAGATACAGATACACGAAATACAGTAGATACGTACGGAAATGACGTGCATCGCGGCGTCTGCGTTGTTGTACGTATGGGCGTAAAAATGCGCGCCACCAAAGTTGCCTATACCCCTGCGTGTTATACGTGCGGCACAGTGTGTTGTATGTGTGTCGTCAGCAATTTGAAATTGTGTCAAAAGTTTCGGAGCTACTACTATTGTGCACACGTACGCCGTACATATTATATCTGTCTTTCTTCTTTTGCACGATGTGTGTGCGGTATGCGTGTGCATGTTCGAGAAAGAAATCTTTTAGCACGCGCAAGCGAAAAGAATCAGTGGAGCGCCGTGGATATACATGTGAATGTGTAGCCATATACGGAATTGAACAAAAAATGTGTTGGAACGTACGTATATGTACCGATCGTTGCCGCGCGTCGTGTCACCGCGTATACACGTATACGGATAAAAATGAGCTTGCGGTCCAAAGCTCGAACTGTATTCGTTATTCGCGAGGACGATATTTTTTTTGCTTTAATCGTGATTTAATGTAAAATCGGATATGGCAATTATAATGACCGATACTGAATTCTTTTTGAAGTATTTTTACATGAACGTTGAAAATTAATGTTTAAGAACTGATTTAATTGTTCGCAAAAAATGCATGAAAATGCAATCACGTATATAATTATTATGCAAAAATAAATAAAAAGATTTAATTTCATACTCAAGTTAACACATTTTTATTGAAAATTAACGTCTTCGAATTAATTCATTTTTTGTGTTAATTTCTCAAAAAAATTTTTAAAAATTCAATCAAAATTAAAGCCAGCCTCAACCGCTAGATGTCGAGTACTTCTATATTTGTAAATCTGCAATTGGCAAAGCCAAAATAATCGTATAAGTCAAAGCATTTTGAATAATATTGAATGAACGATTAACGAAAACGTGCATTAATTTAAAAGCAAAAGTAGCCAAATACGATTTTATTCTATTTTTAAATCTAAACAATTTTAATGAAAGTGAAGGTCGGAGAAGTGACTTATTTTTCGCGTTAATTGTTCATAAAATTTAAGAAAATTTAGTTACAATTATTGTCAGCCTTCACCACTAGATGGCGAGTATCTTCATCTGTAAATTTGCAAGTGGCAAAGTACAAGCAATTGTATAAGTCAAAGCGCGATTTTGTACAATATTTATGTGGTAGGAAATCTATCCGATTTCGAAAAGTTTATTAAGAGCCCGCTAAAGCTATCAGAATAAAATATTTTTTGTCGCGCGCTGGAGTGGAGTACGCGCGTGATTAAAATGTTCAATCGACGCGATATCTCTGTTAATAATCGTTTTTACTGCCACCGAAGTTTTTCACTCGCTGCAGTTGCTGCATTTCAGCTCGAGAGAAAGCCCCCTCGGATTGAAAATCGATATTTTTTCTTTTTTTTTTATACCATATTATATGTGACATAATCACAGAGCAATATGCATATAAATTTATCGACGCCGGCGCGCGCACAGCTGTGTGTGTAGATATAAAAGCTGTCAGCGGCAGGTTTGGCCATCGTCGGCAGGACTCCTCTCGGCGAGGTTTATATTAAACGCGCCCTCCGGGGGGAAAAAGGAGTATCTTCGGAATCTCGCGCGTAAAATGCAACTCGTCGTCGTCGTCGTCGTCGTCATCTTCACTCGGCTCTCGGTTTAATTTACAGTGCGATATAACCCCCGAACGTTCGCGCCGGGCTATACAGTAATTAATGATTCGAAGAAGAAGAAATGAATAAATCGTCGCCGTCCCCCCATCGGCGTGCCGCCGCCGCCGTTAAATTATTATACGCGAGTGGTTAAAGTCGAACAAGGCGGGGTGGTGGTGGTGGTGGTGTGCGCGCGATCGTTATACATTTGTATTATACAAGTGTATCGAGGCCTGCGCGCAGTGTGTATATATACCTGGGGGTGCTCTCTCGTGAATATGTATAGATATTCTCGTGTGCAGCCGCGTATAGTTGTGCATTTTGAAACTTTGGTCATTAATTTAGTCTTACGAGACTCCGCCGCCGTCTCCTTAGCACCGAACTTCAGCGCCAACCCGTGCCGCCGCCGCCGCCTGTCTTATTCTAATAGTATCGAAATAAGTTTCAGCCATTACCGTGGGGGTGCTTAATGCATATATATAGTAGAATATACTCCGGCAACGAGACTCGATGCATTGGCTTTTATATATTCGAACGAAGGCAAATATTTACACGAGCCATGGAGAAGC
Organism: Trichogramma evanescens; assembly: GCA_902732785.1. Lineage (NCBI taxonomy): Eukaryota > Metazoa > Arthropoda > Insecta > Hymenoptera > Trichogrammatidae > Trichogramma > Trichogramma evanescens. The sequence continues at coordinate 4,820 of CACVKI010144795.1, forward strand.
AGCAGCATCGGCGGCGGCGGCAGCGGCCGACGAAGAAGTAGAAGAAGAAAAGGGATATTTCTTATTTCTTTCGCTCGTTTCATTACTTATTTCCTCTCGTGCACCTTTTCTTTACCGACCGGTAATACAGGCGCCGCACACTCCTTAGTGTATTGGCTTTTCAACTATACACACTCTCTCTCTCTCTCTCTCTCTCTCTCTCTCTCTCTCTCTCTCTCTCTCTCTTGCCCGAGACTAGCAGCACAGTGTGGAATGAAGTGAAGGAGAAAAAGCTTCTTTTCCTTCAATTTCTATCTCTGATTGGGATTTTCTTCTCGAAGGAATATTGAATTTATTTGATTTAGCCCAAAGGCCGAGGAACGGATACATAATATAATTCCCAAATGCGTCTATCAATCTGCGCTGCAGCCCGGAGGGTTTTCTGATTTTGCCCCCCCCCCCCGAAAAAAAAACCCAAATGAAATGAAATCAGCCGTGGATGTTTTTCTTGTACGGTGAGGGGTTCGCGAGCCATTAAATTTTCAATTATTGGGGGAGGAAAGGTCTATGCATCCGAAAAGGTGAGTCGATGATTGATACGTCGAGTTGCAACGTATCTTGAATCATCAACAGTAGAAATGCTCAACATTAATAATAGCTTGATGACCAAAAAGTGACCATTTAATTTTTATTAAGATTATGTTCAATACATGCAAAGCGTATTTTAAATGGCCTGAAGATTACTGTTTAATTGTTCAAGTCAAAAATTTTGAACCAGTTTTCAATCTCTTGGAAGAATACTTTAAACGTTTATCACTAGATGTCGAATATACTTATCTGTAAATCTGCAAGTGGTAAAGTAAAAATAATTGTGTATAAGTGTACCTATCTTGTTACTGTTTAGTTGCTGTGTAATTAACTGTTTTGTTGGCCCAAAACAAGACATCAAATATAGAACATTTCTACCAGGAATAACAAATTTAAGAATATCGATTATATCCTCGTACAACTTTGGATAATTTTATCAACGTGACACTTCATTGATTTCCGATCGAGAACGAGTACGTTGAAAAAAAAATACATCGCAAAGTCTCGATCTCGACTACTGCCTCGAATGAAATAAGTGTACGTTGAAACAATCGTATGATTGCAGCCGCTGCGCGTGCTCGCAGTTCAGCTGCTATAGTACAGTAGCATCTTGAAAGATTTGAGAGTCGGATAAAAATACAGAACTCGACTCATTATCCTGGGAAACGCAGAGTTATAAAAGCGCCTCGAGGACACGACGCGCTTAATAATACCGTGCTTAAGCGTGATTTATATCGAGCGAACAATTTACACATTCAATTACGATTCTATTTTACGTTTATGTGGAGCGTTATTTTAACTGACGCGAGAGAGCAAAGCTTGCGCAATCCGATATCGCTGAAATTGGTAACCCCTTTGAAATTAATACAGTGATTTTTAAATCGGTAGCTGTATGAAATTCAATTAAAATCTAATATCAATGACCGCGCGTACGTGATGTAACGTACACGGTGATTTAAAACGCTGAAATTCCTGATGAGGCAATTCAAACGCGCGACGAAAAAAAAAGGTACATTATACCAAAGGACACCTAAGTTGCGGAAATAAAATTTCGCTCGCGTTGATGAGCAGCTTGATAGAGGCGATGGCTCAGACTCAAAGAGAGAGAGAGAGAGACCGATGTGATCCTCTATATATAGAGGTCACAAGAGACCGCTCACCAACGGCCAGTACAGCTCTGCCGCGCACGAGCAGATAAGCTTTCTCAAAGGCACGACGCAGTTACAAAAGTTCGTTTCGCTCGGATGTGTATGTTATATACGCTCAAGCGCCACGCGCGCGATACTACAGCTATGATATCCGCAGCAGCAGAATTTCTCCAGGGGGGTAAGAGCCAGCGAATATTACCAGGCACCTGCGGTTTGCCCTCCTGACGTTTATACTGCACGTCTCTCTGAGAGTCCTATCTTTCTCTCTCTCTCTCTCTCTCTCTCTCTCTCCTGAAACTCGTGTTTTCCTCTCAATCTCTCTACGCTCGTCGCCGCGGCGCTATAATATATCTATGTACAGCCCGAAACGATCCACGTCCTCGTCGTCGTCGGTGCTAATACGCTCGGGCAAATTTCAAGACCCGCAGCGAACGACGAGTTTTTATATATTTCACATGTACCGCACGTACTTTGGCGCAAAAGGAGCCTAGCTAGCTGTGCTGCTGCTGCAGCAGAGAGACCACTTGAGGGAAGCCCGCGCGCGAGTTAACGCAGCCAGTAGCCCTATGGCACCTGATTCTCCCCCGAGAGAGAGAGAGAGAGAGAGACGATGCTCGATGCATCAAGTCACTTCTGCAAATTCCCATACAGCATGCGAGGTAGCTATGGGTGGTATGGCTGGCGGACGTCACAGCATACTTTACTATATACCTATATCCTTTCATGCTCGTCTTTGCGGAGGACGACGACGAGCGAAAACCTATAAACACACGTATAACACGCGTCGTATAACACTCGGCCGAGGATGTTAGCCCGATGATTGAAAAGCCAAACTTTAAGCTCTGTGTGCATACAAGTGTGGGTGTCACGAGCGCTGTGTGTGCATGGCATATATAAATATAACCGAGTACGAAGAGAAGTAATCTCGCGGGATTTTCCGACACTATTATCTTGCGCTATCGAGAGTCTCGAGTCGAACCGCTGCAACTGCTAACCAGTCCAAGTATTTTGGAAGTATATAAGAGGACTCGCTAACCACTCGGTGAAGATAGGGAGAGAGAAAGACGAGATAAAGGCTTCAAATCCTTCTTACATAATCTGAATGGTGTGCACACACAATGCCTGCCTGCTGCCGTTCACTCGGCGCGGCGTAGGTACTCGAATCTTTATTCAAGCGCACTCGGCTGCATAGGCATTCGCCCCGCGCGTAACGTATAAACATCGAGAGAGAGCTTATAGGTATAGAGCTATCACTCGCCCGCGCCCTTCACTCCTCTCCTCCACCTCACCTCCCCCCGCTCGTCGATTATGTATATTTACCGAATAAATCGCGCGTGCGGCGCACAAACTGCAGGCAAGAGAGCTGCTGCAGCACAGAGAGAGAGAGAGAGAGTAGAGAACTGAATTTGCCGAACCTACGAGGTTAATTTCCCGTTAATCTCGTTGAACAGCAGCGGCGGCAGCATAAGCGCGCGTTGAAATCGCATCAAAACAAATGGAAATATTCTCGTCGAAAGGCTAAGGTAAATATCGAGTCACGCGAGTGAATTCGTTTTCGTTACGTAAATGGCCTGGTAAAAGAATTTAAGCTACGCACGTTCGGTTAAATGTTTCTTCAACGCAGCATTATGTAAAATTATGACGGTACTGGTAAATTCGTCAAGATTATCCTTGTAAAAGAAAAAGAAGTCACTTTTTCTACATTCGATTTTCACGCAGAATTGGGCATATATTTATTTACGCGTAGCACCGCAGCAGCAGCTTTGCACACACACACACACACACAGGGCTTATTCGACAAGAGCGAGAGATCCCATAATAACGCCAAGGCGATAACAGGTTGGAGAAGAGAAAGAGAGGAATATTACCGACGAGGGAAGTTCTTGTGTGCGTACATAACAGCCGTGATTACTGCGTACTTGGTTATATTTTATGAAGTCGGCTTATACGTCTCTCTCTCGTAGCCCGCGTTTGATGTTCACGCGCGCGCCAAGTTAAATGTCGTGGAACGTCGGGGAAGAGAGAAAACGGGCTGCTGCTCTCCTCTCCATCGTTCGCTACTACTACTACTACCCCCGATTTTATGCGCCGCGATATAGTTCTCGCTCGTACGAATCAACGTGCCGCCCGCGCGCGCGTTTAGCCTCTCAATTTATTCATGGTTTTACATGCCCCAGCGCAAATCGTATATTATTTGTAATGGCACCGAGGCTCTGCTGCTGCTGCTGCTGCTGCTGCTGCTACTTGATGTAAAATTATCTCTAAAACCTGTACGAGTAGGACACTGGGGGCGATTTGAAACTAATTGCAGGAGAGAAGAGAACGATTTAATTTAGGTCTGAGAATATCCTAAAATGAGTTAACATATATACTGAATCCTTGTTTATTTTTCTTGAAGGTAGCCTGCTCGACATAACACTCGACATCTATTTATCTTTTCGCGAAACTAATCGCGTGACCCACTCAGCGGCTATATCCCGATTCCTCGATCGCAATATTAATCAGCGGGCAGCTAGCAAACGTAAACAATCGTCGGCTCCTTACAGCTTACAACAGAAAATCCTCGGAAACATATCAGCGCGATGTAGTAGTAGTAAGCGTCGCGCGCGAAATACTATAATTGCTATTTGCCAACAATTGCAAGTTGCAGTTGTTTCTCAGCGAATGATTGCCAATGTAAACCCAACTTCTATCTCTATCTCTCTCTCTCTCTCTGTCTGTCTCTCCGCAGATCTTATCTTCTCTCATAGTCGCGCTTCTCCTCCTTCTCGCAGCAGCAGCTATATCCTCTAAATCAACGTTGCGCAGGCGAGGATTAGCAAGTAGCTGTGCTGCGCTGCACTCTCGTAAGCACTGACGCCTCCTCTCGACTCGACGTTCGTAGTACAGAATCGCGTATAAACGCAGGAATTTCAAGACGTTTCCAACCATGAATTATGTAGGTTTGCTTTTCGGAGATTTCAGTTGCTTCTCTCTCTCTCGCGAAGGATCCATCAAGCTTTCGCGTATTATAATACAATCCTGTTGATTCTTTTGAAAATGCAATTGTACACGGGAGACTTGACAACTCTATCTTACACAAAAGTTTGTCGATTCTTTCCTTTCTTACTCGGTTCGCTCGCTGCAGTTCCGAACGATTAAAAATGCATTACGCGACTCGATAATTAAATCCCAGTCATGAGATTTGATTCAAACTTAATTGACTCGGCGTGCAGTTCTGCCCTTTCTCACTCAATCTCTCTCTCTATCTCTCTCTCTCTCTCTCTCTCTCTCTCTCTCTCTCTCTCTTTCTCTTTCTGCGTCTCCACTTCGTCCTCTCTCACTCTGAATTCATCACCGATATACATAGATAATGGAATTGGTTGAGTCGAGCAAAAGGTATATATGTATATAACACGCAGCGCGGCAGCGGCTACTTTAACTAATTGCTCGCTACTGTGTAGAGAGACAGAGCAGAGACATATACCTCTGTACCGATCTCCTGCCAAGTGCCAAAAGCTCAACTTTCAATCTTGCCCTGCTCCCGCGAGCGCGGCATCGCCCAGAGAAGAAGCAGCAGCTCGCAGTCTTTAAATTTTCATCTAATGACATTATATTCTAGAAAAGCCGCGCTGTCGTCGTACCTCCTATATACCTCCACGGAAAACGAGGAAGAGACAGCGGCAGCAGCGGCAGGGCTAACGTGAGATGAATAACTTTCGTCGAGTCTCGGAGCTTGCGAAAGACAAGTATAAGCTTCGGCGCCGTCGTCGTGCACATGCCGTCGTGTACTACCTGCTCGTGTGTACAGAGACTACCGCTGCTATATACCTATGTGTGTGTAAACTTTATCCGTCACGTTCGTGCGCGCGCGCCCTCGGAGCAGCTCCTGTGTGCGCTGCAGCGACGTAAGTCGCGTGTCAAATCGTGCGCGCGGAAGAGAAAGAAAATAACCCATTACCGATATGACGTTCAATTATTTCTTAATTGAAAAACCCGAGACACTTGAATCGTGCCGCGCGCTGCAGCGATCGTCGTCCGGTATCGAAGCTGCGGACGCGGTTTATAATGTATCGGAGATAAAATCAAATGCATTATATATTTTCGATAAAGTTCGTAACATTATCATCGGTTCGGATTAAAAGTTTTAGCCGAGATTTCATTAAACGTGCCGCTGATCTTACGGGGTAATAATGCGCGCACTTTTACCTTTTTGTCGAAAAAATCGTTCATTTCTTCTTCTTCTTTTTTTTATTAATCGCGAAAAAAGAGAGCGGCGCGAGATCAACGCGCGGGGCAAAAGAGTGGCGAAGTTTAATTACTCGGAGGAAAAACAATGTGCCCTGCGTATACGCGCGCACGCGACCCCTATACTATATATACTATATATAGCACCCGCTAACATTGCCGCCGCCGCTGCTGCTACAGCTGCATGATGCTTAAGTGCAAAAACTCATCAACTCTTACTGGCGCAGCAGACGAGCTCCATATACTACTCTGCTCTTCTCTTTCTCTCTCTTTCTATCTGTTGCAAGAGTAGAAGCTATATATGTATACAGATACAAGTTTTTCTCTCGCTCTCTCTCTCTCTCTCTCTTCCTCTCCGTATATAAGAGTATTACTTAATTTGATGCTAGTGGCGTTATGTTTCATATAGATATATTACGTTTACGTATATACAGCAACGCTCGCTCGCTTGGGCTTGAAAAAGGTCGAAAAAAAAAACAGTGCGAGGTAAAAATTTTCAAGCGTTAATTAAATTCTGTCGTAATGGCGACAAATTTATGAATCCTCTCTCTCTCTCTGCCTTTTTTATCCGACTCTCTCTCTCTCTCTCTCTCTCTCTAAAGCCAACTACAACTACTTTTATGTGTGCTTGTGTACCACGATGTACGTCCGCGATTATACGTCTTCGTCAAGTCAAGATTTTAATAAACTCTCGAAATTTCATTAAGCTTGCCGAGTGTGTAACTCCATATGTAGCATATTCCTGTACAGAGAGCACACAGCACTTTAACTCGCGTTGAATATTCAAAGGCTGCTGCTGCATAGAAGTGAATTCTCCACATTTACAATCATAACAGACACTCAATGAGACTCCCCCCGTTGTTGCATTGTAAAGGCGACATCTTTCATTAACATAATGATCGTCACGCATACAAAATCAACGTTTCTTTCTCTTTTTGTGCAAAACCTCCATGTAATTTTTGTTCTCGCACTGACTCGGGCAATTTACACTGAAATAATATACTTTTCTCGTATATTATGCTTATCAAAAAAAAGGAAAGAAAGAACATAGAAATTGTAAGTAACGTGTGCGCGCGCGACAGAAGGTGGACGATTTTTTTTTCAACCTCGGAGCTTTTATTCTCTCACACAGTCACGAGCTCGTTTTTTTTTTTTTTTTTTTTTACCTCAACGAAATGCATTTTCCAATCCTTACATATTTCTACATTATGAGGATGTTTGTGTTCAACCGCGTGCCCCGACGACGACGGCGTGCTACAGCTGCCGACGCGAGGCGTGACTCGACTGCCTGAACTCCAACGGCGGCATACGTCGAGGTTATAATGTACGTTTATGTCAGGCATCTACAATAAAACCCGAGCGAGTAAGTAGATTTCGGCATTTTGCTCGATCGGAGGGAAAGCTTCCCCCGCAGCAAGCTGCATCAAGCGTTCAATGCTGTGCGCAAAATCGTGAAATATTTAATGCCGAGCCATTAAAAAATTTTAGATTTTTTACTTTACTTTAATCGTTAGATAATTGCGAAGAAAATGTTAATTAGTATATTACAGGGTTAACAAAGAATGATAACGATGATTTATAAACAGCGAAAACTGCTGCTCGTCGGAAATTGGACGATCGCAAAGTACACACAATATAATACAAAATTTTAATTAGTTCGGAGGGCAACGCATATAACAAATACATAACGCATAGTCCCCATAGACGTGACGCGCGACGCGCGCGCGTGACCTGGATAAGCATCGAGAAAATTCATGCCGATCAATTGATTAAGCATAATTGATGTTTTGATTGAAAATGACGACGCTTATAAGTTTCGCTGCTGCTGCTGCTGCTGCTGCCGTTAAAATGCGTTTAAAAGTGACGCACACACGAAAATACCATCATGTGCAGAAAATATAATTAGTCGTAATTGGTGGAAAATTTGCAATCAAGGTTTTTTACTTGCAAAATATTTGGGACACGTGGTCATCGAGCGATACAACCTTATCGAGCGTTAATAATAATCGAAACTAAACCATTTACGCGCCCTGTAATCGACTTTTATTTTTTTTTTCTATATATATTTCGCGCAGGTGCGCGCATCGATCGACTCTCGCGCGTATATACCCATAACTCACCCAAAGCGCCAATATATATTTACGTGACTAATTGAACGTAATTGAATAAAAGTCATTCAGTCGGGCTATGGCAAAGTCATTATCGTCTGCTGTTACAACTACAGCCGCCGCCCGGGATCGTTGATAAATCATCCATAACACATCGCGCGAGCAGCTCGATGCAGTTTGGACTATATGTACAGCACAACGGCTCGCAGCGCGGAATCGCTAAGGCCAATTTATGATTCCGCGGAATCGTGCGCGCGATGCACTGCCGCGTTCCGATATCCTGTTTTGAGAAATGTACAGCAAGTGCAGTGTCCATCATCGTCATCATCATCATCGAGCGAACGAGCGAGAAGAGAAATATTTATCGGAGAAATATAAGACTTTAATTGCTCTTGTACTCCAGAGCTGCACGCGCGCAACTTAGTAGGTCGATACAAAAAAAAAAAAAGAAGAAGCAAAAAAAAGATGAAGGAGCCACGAGTAGTAGTAGTGTAGTACTACTGGCACGAGGTAAAATGGATGACTTTCAACTGATTAATGTTGAGGATAAAACTTATCGTGGCTGCAGCACGTGATGTATATAACGTATATAATATAAATATACACGGAAAAACTGCGGCTGCGACGATTCTATTTCTTCATTAATCCGTTATTCAGCGGCTTCAATCGTTCTCGGTAAGAGATCATGGCGGAGGAAAATTTATATATATACAGTAAATAAATAAAACGCCGACGAGCGCCAATTAGAATGTTAACGTTGGAAAACGAGTTTTGCGATCGCTTCGCGAAGAAAGTCAACCGTTTTCTTTGACTGCGCGGAATACACGTCAATTATATCATTTCAATTAAGACGCAAATCGGCGAACAAGATTCTTTGTGCTCGCTAACTGCAAAGCGTAGAGACGATTTGCGACTTTTGCAATTTACAAATTTGTCCATTAGCCGTAATTATTTACGACGATTAAATGCGTCGGGTTGTTATGTTGAATTCTGTGGAATTTCATTTTATTCAATTTATTTGTGTGAATTATTTTTTGAAGCGTGAATGATATAAAATATGTATGCGACAGGAGGGAAAAAACAAAGGGATTCGAGCCCACATTTATATATTTTCCACGGGCGCGCCAAAATAATCCCGCGGGTCGAGGCCAATACGATATATCGCATCTACATAACGGTAATTAATTCCTGTTGATGCTTTTGGCGCATAGACACACACACGATCGTGTCGAGCCTTTACACAACTCGATTTTTATTGTCAGTCAATTGCTAACTATACACACACACACACACACACACGCGCGCGGCATACAGCCTATTCGACAGTTAATTATTTACATTTCACAATTAGTTTTCGATGGATCCTATACTCGCTCGCGTGTATACGCATAGCATATAATGGAGGCAGGCAGGCACAGCTGCTCTACGCCGTTCTGTCCTATACCGACACGCTATGTACGCCGGGGCTAACAAATTGTTTTTCGATCATTGAACACACATACGCACGCAACGCAGCACACGAAAATTTGTATAAGCCGGGGCTCGATTAGCCGTTTTATATGGACGTGTATAAGTGCGACTAAATTTACGACTCTCGGCTATTCGTGGAGCCACGTATTTTATTTACTTATGCCTTGTTTCTGACAATCGTGAATGTTTAATTAATCAGTGTTATATTCGCGAAAATGATACACACACATACACGTGATACCTACGGCTTTTGTTCGACTCGCGCGGGGCTAGACCGAGTAAAATGAATTTTTAACGAAAAATCAAATAATCACGTGATTTGTTTTCGGTAACGGATTTGAATTCTTAAGAGGGCATTATACTAATTAATTAAAATACGTTCATTAGCGGTTGTGAAATTACTGTAAACCCGATACTAAATGTAAACTTTGCGATGTAAAATTTCTCGAGGTACAAGGTTCTTTTAAAATATTATGAAAAATGTATTATTTACGATGCTTTCCATTTTTCCTTCGAATTTTTCACTTTGAATACTCGACGTCAAACCTAGTCGAGCTGTGCTCCACGGACGCAGGGCAAATATAAGAAAACTTTTGAATAATCAACGAAAAGAAAAGATCCGGCGCATAATAATGAACACCATTAATGCACTGCAAAAAGTTTCCACGAAAAAAATATAAGAAAATAAGGAGAAAAAAAAATCGAGCAATGCAACGAGGTTAACCCTATAACATACAAAAAAAAGAGTAAACTTTTCCCTCTTTTTAATTGGTGTGTGCCTCTTCTCTCTATCCGGTTTGCTCATTTTTTCCTTCTCTTTTTTTCCCCGCACCTCGAGAGTCAATGGGCATTGAGTTTTATAATATGTAAGAATTTACATACTGCCACGAGCAAAGGTAAATATAAATGTCCGCCACATCCGTAATAATGCGTTGCTACTCTGTCTTGCAGCTTTTATATTTAATGCACCAGTGTACATACACATACGACATCGATAAAGTATAATTAATGATAAACTGGCTACGTATGTAAGTGCGAAGTCGAGACCCTTTCGCGCGCGCACTTGGTAAAATATAACGCGTGTACATACAGCGGTGGTAGTAGTAGTAGTAGCGAGAGTGCACATAATACCTTGACACAGAGCGCACGTTGGCGTATAATAATGCGTAGTAATATAAACGCGAAACATACGTAGTAGGCCTTTCTCGCGCCTACGTAATTTTCATTCAAACCAAAACCTGTCTGGGTGCCTCTAGCTGCTGCTCGGTGTGCCTCGTCGCGTATACACTACATGCACGCGGTGTATACCGGTCAATGAAATCAACTTGCGCGCTGAATAAAACGCTCACGCGAACGCAATGCTCGTACGCATTGTTGTAAATGAGTTATAATATTTATTTGGTTGTTTAACATGTTGGGCTAGACTTACATATTAAATATTTGCTATTAAAATAGAACTACATTTATTGCTCATCGTGGATGACAATAATGTAAAACCTTCGTTACCTGGATTTATCACAAAAGTTAAAAGAACGTTTAAAAAAATTTAAAACTTCATACAAGATTTCCATATATCCTTCGAAAAATTCGAGAAAATACTTACAGATATGATTGACAATACCATTAACGGTATCTGTAACTTTATAATCACTCAACTTTATTATTTTTCTTACGGGAGCGACAAGTCTTGGTGCTTGCCATCTAGCGGCGACACCCACGGACTACTTCACGTTACTGTGCTCGACTGTGGGCGAGCAGTGGTAGAGATGGAAAATACGAAGCCTCGCGATTTTTTAGCTACATGCTTGTACTACAGCCGCGCACACACGAGTCATCGTCAATTTTTGAATGTGCGCGCATCGTAATAGCCTATTCTTTTGGACGGATCATCCCGCGTCGTAAATTGTATCTGTTTGGAGGATTTTTCAGCAGACGTGCACTCTCCTATAAACGCACAGCATAAACCGCGAGTGGTGCACCTCGGCAGATAGTTGTTACGTATTCTCTGCTATAGTAGTAGTAGTAGTAGTTAGTGCACAAAAAATTATCCGTTTTTCGATCTTCGCTCACATACACGCGTGCGGAGCTGATCGTAACAGGATTTTCCGTTGACGCACATCGAGGGAAGCTGTGTACACCTTTAACGTGTGTATACAGCACCCACAAACACAGAGAAAGAGAATAGCGCGCGGGAAAAAAATGTTTTCTGCGCTTTTTTTCAAAAAGCCGCTGTATACGCGCGCGCTCGCGCGCAGCAACATTTTCGATCTGATTCGCAGTACGTTTTTTGAAATTTTTTTTCTGTTTTTTTTTTCTATACGTATAAGCCACCGCACGTAGTACAGCAGCAACACATCCGTTATGAAAAATCTCTGGTGAATCGGAGTATGTGTGTACGCCCGCACAACATCGTAGCAGTGCCAGTCTCTCTCGCAATCGACCAGCAGTCTGCGAGCTTTCAGGCCTGATGAAAAACTGCCACTACTATGCGCAGAGAGAGAGAGAGAGAGAGAGAGTGAGATTGGCGAGCCGCGAGTACAAGCGAGTCGTGATGTTTTTTGACGACGACGGCAACGACTGCGTATACGACTATATATATATAAAGGCGCGCGGGAAAAGACACGAGAGTGGCACGTTTTCATTGAGATAAAATCAATCAATTATCAGTCCGCCGCGCTGCAGTGCGCTGCAACTTTCATCGGCAAGTTATATACACATTGTACCCCACGACACTATCTGTATATCTATGTGCAGAGAGAGAGACTTTTAAAATCATATCAATCTAAACTCCGCGCGGCGTGTAATGCAATTGCGACTGATCACATTTGACCCCTGGATAATATACGCGCTGTGTGTACTGCGTTATATGTTTTACATCGATTCGCGCGCGTCACGAGGCTGCCATCCGTACTTGTGTGCATGGCGTAACTCGCGCACTCGCTCGCTACCGGGGGCTCATCATTTCGGACTGATAATCCTTGATTGGCAATTAGTTTAATAGTAGCTATAGGCGGGCGCGCGCGAGTAGGTACGGCACGCGCATTTGGTGTAGCAGCAGCGCCCAGCGGCTGTGCACCCACCCACACACACACACACACACACAGACACACGCAAACACAGACATCTCTCACGCGTACATTATACGCATAGGATACATCCGGCAGCTACAGTCGATTCCAAATGAAACGCTTTGTTCCGTGATATTGGCCTCGGTTCTTGCACTGTACTGTAGTATAAGGTGTATGCATGCGCGTGTACGGCCGCAAAGCGCAGTAATCTAATTGTTGCTCTTGGACGCGCGCAATAGACGAACGCGCACACGTGTGTGTACGCGCGCGTCTAATGTACGACGCCCTATTGTGTGCGATTCGAAAATTCGAGTTTCTTCGTTACGTATTATGGATGAAAATTATAATTATAACCGAAAGGATATACTATACGACGGGAATAAAATCCTTCTCCGTATCAGGCAAAGAGATCGTTGTCTACTCGCACCTTCTACGCGGGCCTTTTATCGCCGTGCGCGCACGAGTCCTATTGTCTTCCAGCATTAGCTCCGCAGCGCGTCTCTAAGCGATACTCGTCGGTGCGCAAGCTCAGGAATCCGTGCACTTAACGCAGCACCGGCGTCGTGGCGTTATTATATATAGCAGCCATACGATTACAGTTATTGTGCTTATGGGAGATACAGGAAGCCATGCAACGGCACACGGGGCGATACAACGAGATCGCGAAGGATGTAGAGGTGGCTGACGACTTTAGCCGGGGTTGATACTGCTACCGCTCGATTCAGGTGTAAGTATATAGGTATATATATGGCGTCGGCATCATCGCGCCATCTCGACGCGTGTATCTCATGCGAAATTGAATTTTTTATCGTCGCGCACGACTCGAGCGAGCGAAACGAGACGACGAAGACGACGACGTGCCGTTGTTACGTGATGATCCGCACGAGCGATGATCGATAAAGGCTTTGCGGAATACTTTCACTTTCCGCACTGCGCACACATTATGTGACGTAGCTGCTGCGACGAGCAATCGATCGAATGTATATTCTTGACGGTGGATGATATATTGACAAGTGTCATTTATATTGAAATGGTCATGACGGGCGTGTTTGAAGAAAGAGCTTTTTTTTGGGCTGCGTAAGTCGAAACGAAAGTGACGGTCGAGCGTCGATTTATGCAATTGTGCCTTTAGGGGATTTTTAAATGCAATTTGATGTATTGTCGTGATCCATTGGCATATCATATTTTATCGATGAAAACTTAATTTTTGGTTTAAAAAACCGTCTATTCGGTTATTTTTAACCGGTAATACAAATTTTCCACCGCAGAGAGTTCAAGAAATCGACCGACTCTTATTCATTTAACGAGTAGCGTTTATAGCAATTATTATATTTTTCGGTGTAACCGATACTCGCAGGCAGTTCACATGATTGGAAAGAATCTGCTCTATACGTGCAGCACATCTCTAAATATATCTATATGTTTGCGCTTCGGATCCGAGTTGCGAGGGACGAGAGAGAGAGAGAGAGAGAGACGAGAAAAGCACTTTTCGAATCAGAGCAATTTCAGCTCATCAAGTTAATTGCTTCGGTAGATTTAATCAAATCCATATTAGCTACATTGCGTGTGGGACTCGACCGCACGTTACCGCTCGCACACCATCATCACCACCAACAGCCACGCGAGAGGGGGTTGGAGGGGGGAGGGGGGTTGAAAAAACTCCACTCGGTCGACTGTGTGTGTTTTTTTTTCTTTTTAGTTTTGTTTTTTCACTCGACTAGCAGCGAGAGCAGATGAAAGCAACACTTTGCAACTGGTATTAGCAGCCGAATTAAAACGCGCATGTTATATATACCACCGCCACAGTTTCTTTGCTCTCGAGGCGCGCGCGCGCTTCGAGGTCAAAGGTGTCAATTAAATTCCAAGTGGTTGCGAAGCTTCGACGACGACGACTACGACGAAGGGACTCTAACGAACGTGTAAGAGCTTGAGCGACGAGGGGTGCTTTATTACAAGGCGTCATTTATCCCTCGCCCGACTTCTTTTGAGCTCGCGCGCTCTGAGCGATGCTGCTCTGCTCTCCGGGCTGTTTTATTAAATGACCACTGGGGATAAAAAGCAACGCGGGTCAATTATTAATCTTCTTTTTTCTCTCTTATTTTTCCCCGTTTTTTCAATCCAGCCCGAATGACGGAACGAGCGAGTACGTGTGTGACACACACAGGCGCGAGGGGGGCTTATACTTTTTTATCTCGCTCGGTGCAGTGAATCGCAACGTTGCGGACGCGTATATACTTATTATTCGAAAACGAAACGATACGCGTCTGTGTCAAGCGCATGGATTAATTATTATACTTTTTGATAAAAATAAAAATTTTCATCGTCATCCGCAACTTTGATCGAAATTGAGCTCACGGTATAATATATACAAACGCGGATCGAAATATAGCTGAAAGAATAAATAAATATATAAGAGAGAGAGCTGAGCGGTCGGTACGTAGGATGATAAGATAAATGTGTTAGCCGGAGCGCACTGCATACATCGACTTGTGTTTCCTCGACCTATAACTATATCATAGTCCGTGTGTATGCACTTTATATACATGTACGTATGAATAGCTACAGTTATGCAGTTCATTATTGAGATTATTATGTTTGCTGCTCGAGTCAAAATAAATAAAGCGTGTAATGAGATGTGTGCAAGTACACGCACACACGAGTCATCTCTCTCGAGCGCAAGGAGAAAAGGTACTCTTCGTTCATGCATATAACCTAGGGATTCTCTCTCTCTCCTTGTCATTTTAAAATTTATTAACTTAGCTCGCTAACATTCTATATATCGCGTAATAAGCCCTCGGCTATAAATAGCACAGGCAAGCGAGCGAGTCGAGGCTCGCGAGCAGTATACGTACTGTGTGTGTGTGTGTGTGTGTGTGTGTGTGTGTGTGTGTGTGTTATAACGGAGATTTTGCATGTATACGCGCAGTTTCTCTTATACGCGTTTATCTCGGCGCACGCCGCACACGAAACTTTCCTCGAAATAAAACTATATATGCAAAATAAAAAAGATCGACCCGTGAGCGCGGCGCACGTGAGACGCGCGCGGGCAAAGGAGTTGAGAGAGGGAGGGAGGCGAGGACTCGAGGTTTCATAAGTTAGCCCCGAGAGCTCGTTACAAACGCAGCTAACGTACTGTGTGGAGCGTGAGTGTATATATAGCTTTTAATTCGCGAGCGTTGATGATAAGATCGAACGAGTTAGCCTATGCTATATGCGCGCATATAATAAGGCGGAAGCGCCCCGCGAAGAGTTGAGAGTCGGAGGTGAAGAGAGTAAGACGAAGAAATCGTGTGCCCGAGGTTTGCTTTGTATATGTAGTGTTTTGAGCTTTCGAATGTAATATGATTAGCGAAACCACCTTTATTTTTTCATTTTGAAAAAACAGAGATAGTGTAAGAG
>CACVKI010144795.1:20854-40892 GCA_902732785.1 Trichogramma evanescens
AGAGAGAGAGAGAGAGAGAGAGAGAAATTTGAATTCCAGAAAAAGCAATAACACAGCGTGTGCTGTATATATTCACGCTATGTAGCTAAAGTCATTACTCGTCCTTTTTTGCCCTTTTTTTTTGCTATACAGCAATATATCTTCCTTTTTCCCTTTTTCTGCTGCTGCATTTCACCATACGTATATATTCTCGCGAGTAGTGAGCCGCGCGCCATCGGCTTTCAAATTTCCATTCTCAGAATTTGAATATCGAGCTGTAAATGAAATTCCCTCGGTCTTTCTTTATCTTTCGCGTTCTGTGCTGTCGTTGTATACATTTACTCTCGCGTACTACCGCAGGTGTAAAAAAGGAAAGAAGAGACCAAGAGTGTATTTTCCGATCAAAGGGCATTCTCTTACTCGTTTCGTGCAAATACTCCGTGCAAAGATTTTATATAAAATGATTTTTCTTCGCTGCGCTGCGCGAAGCACTATACAAGCTTTTCGATAAATTTACCATTCGCACGAGCGGTGCAGTCTGCGGCGCCGATCGTTTTTTTTTTTTTTTTTACTCTCTCACTCGGTGCAACGCAAACAAATTGAAATTTTACCACGAAGTACTATGCCAGGGCAGATATAGAGCTGCGCCGGGGAAAAAAGAGTCTTATCGAGAATGTTAATAAATCGACGCGCAGTGGTATAGTTCATGGGTACAAGGGAGAAAAAGAAATCGATCGCCATCAAGCGAGCGAATTTAATCTTTAACGAAAAGTCAATCCCACAAAATCTGGATATTCGCTCGCTGTGCAGAGAGCAGCGTCGAGCGAGGCTTTTTTTATATAACGTCGGGACGCGAGCTCCACTCCAGTCACTTATAAAGCCATTTAGCAGGGCGAGAGCAGCAGCAGCAAAAAAAAACGTCTCTCTCTGCCTCAGTGCCGTGCTTCGGCCCCGAAAAGTAAGAGATTTGCATGATGTAAAAAATGTGTGCCAGTAGGGTATTAAAAATCGATTTGAGCCGATCTGCTCTTTTTCCACCTCTCTCTCTCTTGGATCCCGTTGAAAAGTCGCCGGTCGTCGTCGTCGCTCGTCGTCGATAACAATTTTCCGTGATTTTCCTTTTTTCGCAAGCGAAATTTGTGTAAAATAAAATTTATCCTTGCGTTGCACGCGAGAAGAAGTATAACAAAAAAAAAAGAACCTACGACGTACCGAGAGAACGAAAGAACTTCTTGCGCGCTGCGGGTAATTCTTCTCGCTCGTTTCTTTCTTTCTTCTCTCAGTCTCTCGCGAGCGAGGCATATTTTGCAGGTATGGGAGCTGCTGCTGCTGCTGCACACGCGTCATTTATTCCGAAGCGTCAGCAGAGTAGAGAGAAAACGAGTATAAGTTCTGTTCGGCTCGTTGATTTCAGACCTCGCGCTCGCGCCTTTTGTGTTTCTGTATGCGCGAGCTGAGCGCCCGCCCGCCCGCGCGTAGTATAGTACTTTAATGTGTCACACACTCTCGGCTTTCGGATTGTGCGTTTTTCTCGCGGCGGGGCGGGAGCGTCATTCTTTAAACTCTCAAGACAGAGAGAGAGCAAAAAATTTTTCTCTCCATATAATTCAACGCCAAAAGTGTCACCAGGGCAGAGAGAACTATATATATAATTCGACGATCGATAGTGGTATATCGTATATGCAGAAATGGTCGCGCGCACCAGCGTAGATATAATATGGCTATTCGGCTAGTCGTACATACGATTTAATATTTGCTCAACAATGTACTATAGTACGCATTTACGACCCGTATTTTAATGAACGTTTGATGATGTTCGCGCATACACACAGTACACGGGCGCTTTTCGGGCTAGAGCGAGAGCGAGTTATTTACACCGGAGGGGGCGTACTGCGCGACGAAGGTGTCTTGATAAAGGCCAAATAATCCCGTGACTCAATTTTCAATAATTCCGTTTCGCGAGCGCGTGATTTTGGCACACACTCGAGTACGTACTTTATGTGTACGCGTATCGGATGTAACGCGCAGTTGATTCATTAGATCTATCGACGATCGAACGACGCCGACTGATTCAGAGTGTATTTATTTATTGATGCCGGCTCTCTCTCTCTCTCTCTCTCTATGGCTCGCTTATCGCAGGCGCACGAGTTTCTCATCGCTGCTGTTTTTTTTTTCACCTTTTTTTTGCTGCTGTTGCGCGTATACCGTTTTATATCGATGACTGTTATTAACTCACAAATGCCTGTTATTCGATCGACCGAGGAATGAAAAATACCACTCTCGGGGGCAAATTGTTCGCGTAGACAATAATTCCCCGAGCTTTCAGATGCGACGGCAGCGGAGAGAAAAGAAAAATAAAAGAGTATGAGGATGTAAGCAAGATGAAGAAGAAGAGGCAGGCAGGCAGGCAGCTCAAGATGACATTTTTTTCACTCGCCCCGCGCGTATACAGCAGTTTATAAGCGCTCGTGCTTATCGACGGCACACACACACACACAAGTATATAGGGAAAGGAGAACTACGAGAGAGGAGGTAAAAAAAAAAAAATACGCGGAGGAAAAAGAAGAGTAGCTGCTGCTGCCTTTGCTCGCGTAGTGTGCTCCTCCCTGTGCTATGTGTCGTATTATATATAGAGCTCCTCCTCTTCGCGTATATAACAACGTCGTGTCATCACGTACCATATACAACCCCGCGTGCGTAGGGTATACGCAGCGCGTACGTATATTGCAATAACGGCACTTGACACGTACGTAGCGTAGCAGCAGCAGCAGCAGCAGCCCTCATCCTCTGCCTTATGCGCCGCGTAGAGCTAGGTACGCGTCACAGGCATTAGCATTTATCTATGCTGCTGCACGCAGAGTATAGAGCGTGGGATGACGCGCGTTGCGCGCTTAGCTTCGTCGTCGTCGTCGTCGTCGTCGCTGTCGTTGAGAATATGGTTGCACGACACCCAGGTTACAACGATAACAACAACAACAACAACAACGACGACTATACCACCCCCCAGGATCGACGGGTATCGAGGCGCGATTTTGCCCTACCTTGCTCGCATAGATCACGTAAATACATGCGCGACGCGTGTTATATATAAGCTGCTGCTGACAATCGAGCCGCGCGCAGCTCGTGTCAAATGTGCGTTCGTTTGATTTCGACAATGATCGAGTCGTGGCGCAAGCTCCGCTATACGCTACTATAACTGACGAGTCGAGCTGCTATGCGGCGAAGCGAGCAATGACACTTTTGAGCGCGCGCCCCGGTTAAAAGCCAGCCACCGACGCGGCGTGCAGCACAACGAGATGTACACACCATGCTCCACTACACACAGTGACTGGACTGGACCGTTGACCTGTCCAAGTGAGAGTTCGAAAGCTCTCGCGCACGCTTTTCCGAGCACTGCAACTGCGCGCGAAATGATATCGGTGACGGCGCGGTATATATATATATACGTATACGTATAAGCACTGTGTCTTTCGCTCGCTATATATATACATATATATGGGCCTGGCACATAAATCAGCCACTACTGCACTGATTACGGCGAATATCAGCGACCGAGAGAGAGAGAGAGTGAGAGAACCCCCCGTCGCCGCTGCCTCGGTACTAGCCAGGAACGGCCGCGGACACAAAAAAAGCTCGGCTCGCTACTCGCGCGTACATCGAGGCAAGAGAACGAGAGAGGATTTGATCTACGAGGCCATTGGCGATAAATTCTCCGCGTGTCCGCGTACTTTGTCGTCATCTACCGAATAGATATTTCACGATCATATATAGAAAGGCTATACGTGGCCGTATATACGTACCATAACATAGAGAGCAAAAGAGAGAAGAGAAGAGAGAAGAGGAAGGAAGCTCACAGTGGCAGTGGTTCGGCCGAAGAGGTAGAGCAAGAGAAATAGCGGCAGAGAGAGAGAGAGAAAGAGAGAGAGAGGACTAGCTACTATATATAGCGGGAGTGCAGGTACAATTACATCGAAGATCGAGTTGGCTTCCTCCAATAAAGACATAGGCAATTCGTTTTATCGCAGTGCAGCAGCAGCAGCACTTGCTAGTGTGCAGTTGCAACGTGTGGTAGCGGTGGCGACGGTGTTGGTGGTGGTGGTGGTAGCTAGGTACGGTAAGGATTGTTAGCAACAGCTCGGGCTGTACAGCGAGAAGTCCGCTATCGCTTTTACAAATTTTCTTCGGCCCAAGCCGAGCGCGGCCGAGAGAGAGAGAGAGAAAAGCTATAAAAGTACAAGAAATATATATAGGTATCGCGTATACGAGTAAATAGGCGCTGCTGCAGCTATGCCCCTTCGTATTATATGAGTTTCGGACTAGTGCAGTTCTCACACGTATACACGTGCACCACCACCACCACCACCACCACCACCACCACCAGGAGCAACGAATAGAGGCGCGCAACCGCCGCAACGAACAATTCGTTTGACCTGTCGCTCCTCTACAACTCTACTCTCTCGCTGTATGTAACGCTCTCTCTCTCTCTCTCTCTCTCTCTCTCTCCTCTTCTCCTACTGCTGCAGCAACAACGCACGGGGCGGCTCGGCAGCAGTAGTAGTCTCGAGTTAGAAATAGTCTAGGGGTGATAAATCGCGAACGGGGTATACGGCCTCGAACTCTCTCGTACTACTACTACTACTACTACTACTACTACTACTACTACTACTACTACTGCTACTACTACGTCTACGCAGCGGTGGTGAACCTTCTCGCCTATCTCTTTTCTCTCTTCCCTGCTACACATTTATATCTATACGTAGCAGCAGCAGCAGCGGAGCAGCTGTACCTGCCGCCGCTGCCTCGGAGCTGGCTGCAAGCTATATATTTGATAGAAGTAGTAGTCGTCGTCGTCGTCGCGGCGCGCACGTTTCTCGATTTTCTCGCAGAGACAGAGACATACAGAGGAGGAGGAGGAAGTGCAGCTAGCTGGTAGTGTGCGCGGGCACGTGACCCGTCTCTCACTTCCTTTTCCTCCTTCTCTGCAGGGTAGTAGAAACGTGAGGCTGGGAGGAAAAAAATGGTTACGAAAGGGCGAGTTTTGCATTAGCCGATCGCTGGCGGGCTTCGCTGCCCGTTATTATATACTTATCGAGTTGGATTTTGCGAACGTGAACCCAAGAGAGGTCGAAGAGGCTTACCTGCAACAAAAAATAAGAGGTTGTCGTTAGTACAGGGGCAAATATAATGTAATATAAATCGGAGAAAAAATTATTTAGACTGCATAAAATTCGCTCAGTAATTGTAACATTATTGTGAGAAATCATTTTACCAAAAATAAGTCAATAAATGGAAGAGTAATGGTCTAAGTTTTATAAAAGCGATCGTCACGTATACGTTTATGTAAATATATTTGAGAGCCGCACTTTTATCTATACAATCATTTGTACTTTTTCACTTGCAGATTTTCAGATGAAGGTACTCGCCATCTGGTGGCGAGCGTAACAATGTGTCATAACAATGGTAAGCAAACATTCGACATGTCTTGAAAAAATATTCATTTCTGGCGATGTGCGATTAATATTTTAAAAGTAATTGTTAAAGTAATATTTTTAAAGTATTTTAAAACATTTTATTGGTCATTTTTTGGATGCGAGATCATCATTAATTTTGAGAATTTCTACAATGGGCACATGCTTATGTTATGTAGGCAAGCGAGGGGATGTGACTATACACCGACTGCACGAAACGTCGACGAAGAAAAATGAAGATCGAAATAGTAGCAGCGGGTGAAGATCTAGCGAATTCATTTTTAATTAAGATGTCTCAACGCGATTTCAATTCGCACGGAGCTGCCTGCATAACTTTTTGTTTTATTTTCTGCGCGCTTTAATCAGGACACAGATTCGTCGTCGATTTGTCCGGTAAAACGAGAGAGAGAGAGAGAGAGAGAGAGATCTAATTTTTGCAACGAACAGAGAAATATAAGGAGATAAAACCAGCTGAACGCGCAGCTAGTGCAAATTTCTTATCGCTCGGCTCGCTCGGGCCGTATTACGCTGATGAATTGTATACTATACTTATGCGATACGCGCGAGGCGAACAAGCAATGAAACCTGCTGCAGATTATCTGGCAATTATACTCTCTACGTAGAGATATACATGCTAACAACTAACATATAGCGATCTAATGTATAACGAGGTTTACACGCGCGCGAGTCGACGTGGAGTGCTAGGGGTAGAAAAAGAAGGAGAGACGTCGAGGGGGAAAAAATTGTAATTTACTAGGGCCCGTTTGAAAAAATTTTGTATACTGCCTGAAAGTAGACGACCGATACCGAAGTCAGTCGCTGACTTATAATACACTCGATATATATGAAAAGCATAATATAAACGCAGGCATACGAGAATCTTTGCGCTCTCGCGCATATTACACAGCGAAAAAAAACATATATCGATATAATGTAATCTACATACGTAAAGTACACACGCATATATACTAGCGAGCGATGAGATTATATTGAGTTGAAATTTATATTTGCAAGTCGCGTTACATACGTACACATACATATTTTGCCCCCCCCCCCCTTTGGAACCGGTGCCTCGATCGCGCATTCAGCTAACTTTTGCTCTTGCGAAAAATAAAAAAAATTTTTTTTTCTTTTTCGTTATCATATATGGCTTATATTATACGTACTTATACGGACGAGGTTCTCTCTCTACATTAAACATATATACATACGGACTCATGAGAGAGAGAAAGCTAGAAAACTGGACCATATAGCGCACTGCGCACCGTCGGTTTATGTGCATTATAAAATCGATAAGCCAGAGAGATTAGGACTGCGCGCGGACTACCTTATACTACTGGATGAGATATAATATAAGTGAGCCTCAAGAGAGAGCAATATTCTCATCGTTGCTTTTGCTGCGTACTGCACTGCGTGTATTCACCAGACGGCTCTTGTGTTTTTTCGAATCGCTCCAGTCGTTTGCCCTACCCTCTCGACGCGCTTACACGTACATTAATACGATATGACCCAGCGAGCGAATGAATTTTGCCGTTACCTACTTTTTTTGTGACATACTCGCGCGCAAAGTACTGACGAGCAAAGATGAAAAAAAATCGATAGAGTAGATTTTTTTGTTTACATACTGACGTCGGTGCAGTGTGTTTACAACGCGGAAAAAGCCAACGCCTATTTGCACAAGATGCCATAACCTTTTAGTTCAGAGTCGGTACGTGCATAATAAAAAAAAAACTTGAAAATAACTTTTGAGAGAGAATATTTTCTGAAATATTGGCCGTTTATCGAAGAAAAGAGAGAGAGAGAGAGAGAGAAAGAATGTACGATATTTTGAAAGCGCGCGATATCAATAAAACAATGGGAGAGCGAAAGCTGTGCCGTGCAGCAACTAAAAAAAAGAAAAAGATAGTACCGCGCACTGCACACGGTACATAGGACACGAAAAAAATCACGGGATTAAAACCCGTAAAAGATAGATAGAAGAACCGACAAAGGTAATCGGCGTAATTGAAACGTCAAAATGTCGTAGTACTAGCGACGTTAAAAGGTGGAAAGCAGCAGCGCGACTATATACTGATACGGGGCTGGTTGGTTTCAGTATCACAAGGGAAGTATTTACCCTATATATCTGGCGCGCGGTGTGTAACGTAAGAAAGAAGAAAAGCTTTTCGCATATAGAGGGATATTCCGCTTCGTATCTCTCTTATATACCCTCCTCTCTCTCTCTCTCTCTCTCTCTCTCTTCTCGGTGTAGATATTTTTTTTTTTTGCTTTATTCTGAAATGGACGCGGCATTTGTATTTCCTTTGAGCTCGGCGCGCGCATAAACTTTTAGAAGCCTTTGGGAGCCTTCGCGCGACTACGACGACGACAACGAGGACGAGGAGAGAGCTCGGATGAGAAATATCAAGTCCACCGAGAATAGAGAGAGAAAAGGTGAGGAGGAGAAAGTGGAGAGATCCTCTCATCTCTTCATCGTCGTCGACGCGATATATATATCTAAAAGTCAGAACGCGAGTGCGCGCGCGCTCGCTGTCAAAGTATAAAATCAGAAAACCAACGTCTTTATGCGAATGCGCGCCGCTGCGCGCGCTCGTCGCGAAGTCGATTCAACCTCGTACTTGTGGAAATGTCCCTCCGCTCACTCCTCGCTCCTTCCTTTCCTTTCCTCCTGCTATAT
Organism: Trichogramma evanescens; assembly: GCA_902732785.1. Classification (NCBI taxonomy): domain Eukaryota; kingdom Metazoa; phylum Arthropoda; class Insecta; order Hymenoptera; family Trichogrammatidae; genus Trichogramma; species Trichogramma evanescens. The sequence goes on from CACVKI010144795.1 coordinate 28,979, forward strand.
CTCAGCATAGTGTACACCAAGAGCCAGGAGTATATAGAGGAAGAGATGGGTACACCATAAATCTGAATAAGAATTATTTATAGAGCGCGCCCGAGTACGAGCGCTAGCTATATATATATATATATATGCGCTCTTATATACACTTCTCTGCTCGCTCTCTCTTCTTCTTCCTCTTCTATATGCACTATGAAAATACATACATATATTTATGTATGTATATAAAAGACTTTGGCTAACTTTTTCTCTCTCTCCCAGTCACAAGACATAGGTGCACCTTATATGTATATATATGGACGTGTGTGTAATTCACATGCGCAGCTCACACACGTGAACGCGCACGCTAGGACGACGACTCGCATGTGCCTCCTTGACTTCTCTATGTATACGTATAATATCATCATATGCACAGCGATCGTCATATATACGAAAACGAATGTCTTTTTTTCTCTCTTTCGTCGTCGTCTCTTTCAGCGAACCCCGACGGGGTGTGCAGTGCAGTACAGTGTGTGTGTGTGTGTGTGTGTGTGTGTGTGTGTGTGTAGGCCAATGGAATATCATCATATCTCCATATATATGTATGTTAATGGTAGCTTGATAAAATTCTCATGTATTTCTCTCGCTTTCGCTATCTCACTCCAGCTATGCGCGAGAGAAGCTTTTCACAGTCCAACCTCTCTCTTTCCCTTCGGGCGCGCGGCGCGTATCTACTTTGCATTTTCCTCTCTCTCTCTACCCCAGAGCTGGGGCTTTCCACTCGGTTAATGCCACCAACCCGTACTGTACTATATATACACACCTAGAGCTCGGCCAAAGCTGCAGTTAGCTCTCGTCTCCTCTGCTCTTTTGCTCGCTCTCGTAATTATTAACGACTTATGGCACTTCTGCAGAATTTTCTTCGCATTACTGTATAGCTCATCTGCACCTCTATACCCACCACCGCCGGCACGAAGAGAGAAACACGAGAGAGAGAGAGAGACGCGCCCCGCCCAGCCCCGAGCAGATTGAGAGAGAGAGAGAGAGAGAGAGAGCACGAGTAGCGAACGAATAACTTCTTCTTTCCGAGCTAGCATATGCCCCGTCGTCGACTGCGACGATTTTCCACGAGTGCATTTTACGAGCTAATCACGCTCGTTTGCTTTTTCACAAATTTACGCTCGCAAGTGTCAACTTTGCTCTATAGAGGGGCTCGAGAGAAAGTGCACAGCGTGCCTCTTTTTTTGCGCCTTTTCAATCTTGCATTCACGTTCGACGTATAATAATAATCAATTATACGGAGCCACGCAACAAAAGTATTCGTCGGTTATACGGCCCGCGTGTACATTGTTTGCGTTTCTCGGCTGCTGCGGAGTCATCGATCATGTATCGAGGCGCGCGCATTATAACTGCACGAGCAAGAGGCCCCGCGCGCATTATAATACATATTATCGCTGCACTCATGCGCCGCGCGCGCCGTTATGTATACGAAGAAAAATCCTCGCCGTGCGCAAAGAGCTCGAGCTGCTCGTGCTGTTTTTTTTTTTTGTTGGGTCCACTGCAGCAGCTACTGCTACACGAAAATCGTATCTCGATACGTCACTTTATCGGCTCGGCTCGGCTCGGCTCGCGCGCACCGAGCGCTACAATAAATTGATCGATGCGCAACTAAATTTGTGTATACACGGGTGCAGAGCCTCGACGAAGTGCAGCAACAGCATCGGGAAAGAGAGAGAGATAGAGAGATAGAATAGAAGCCGCCCAGGGTGCTGCTGCTGCTGCTGCACAACGATCGATGCCTTTGACAAGGCCAAGCTTATAGTCGCATGCATATATATGCGCGTCTCTCTCACTTACTCTCTGTGTGAGCCATTTCCTCGATGAACGCCTCAAAGACCAAAAGCCTATTTGATTTTATTTCGATTACTCTCTCTCCCTCTCTCTCGCTCGCTCGTATATAGCTCGTATATCGACAAAAAACATCAATAGCAGCAGCAGCAACAAAAAAAGAGAGGTGTCGAATAATCGATTTTTCGTACATCGTTTATTCGCGCGATATAGCCCCGGAAGCGTTTGTGTATGGAGGAAAAAAAGATCGAGAGTCAACAGTTGAAAAAAGAAATAAATATAATCGACGCGCGTACGTACTACAGCTGCGCGTGCGAAAATTGCATCTCTAAACGCGCGGGCGTTAGCGAAAAGCGTCATAATCTTTGACTTTACCCACAACTATAATATAGCCTCGGCGAATATGGGAGTGAAGAAAATCCACGACTCTCTCTCTCTCTCTCTCTCTGCGTGCCTGCCTTGCCGCCTTTCTTTATGGCAAGCTTGCAGGCGAGGAGTGCTCTCTAGCAGCGGCAAAACTAAAGCCTCAGGTGCGAATTTACTCCTCATACATAGAGCAGCAGCAGTGCAACGACGCTTTTTTCTATAATACTTACTATACATTTTCTCGTAGCTGCGGCTGCGGTGGCGGTGGCAATGCTTTATATAGATCTCTGCCGCTGCTACCATTGCCGCTGTCTCTTTGTATACACCTTCTTTCTTTCTCTCTTTTTCCACTTTTCTCGCCCGTTTTCTTTCTCTGCGTCTCCTTTTCTCTTTGCGCCTTGCGCAATGCCGCACGCGGTAATACCGAATACTACTGACTGCTGAGCTTTTTCCACGATCGCGTATACTACGCGCGAAGCAATTTTGAAGGAAAGAACCTTACGCACGGAGTCACGCGTAATACACACTCGATGCTTCGCGTGCGCCGCAGTCATCGTGCCGCGCGGCTCGTCAAACGCCGCATAGCATTGCGTATTGCGCGCGCACTGAAATGTGCATGAGTTCTCTTCCCTTTTTTAGTCTTTTTTATTCCTGTACGAGTTATGCGCGTACGCCCTCTGGCGCTCGCGCCGAGATTTCCCTTTTTGATCGTTAATCCACTGTACTACAGCGATGGTGCGCTTTGACGAAATATTCAAACGCGCGCATCAAAAGTTTGACTTGATGTATTACCGGCAAATATTAATGATGATCATTAATATTTGCATCGATATAATGTATTCTCTGTACCAGCGTCGAATTTGTACCGACTCGTGTTCGTATTGTTTCTTAATGAGTGCAGCTCGAATTTCATTTGCTTAATTTTCCGGGGGCTTTTATAACGGGCCGGTCCACTCTCGTATATTTTATATTCGTTATTAATTTATATACAATATCCTTTGTTTTTTTTTCTCTCTGTATTTGTATAATGCGCCAATCTCTCTCTCTCAACTCTACCTGCGCTACTGTATAATTTTGCGCTCGCGCGCGTTGATTATTTTGCACCCAAACGAACTGCAATTCGAATGGCAATCATGTTGACGATATTTAATATTCCACTTCGAAGCTATTTTCTTTTTCCGCGGATAACATGAACTTTTTCCTCGCGGGAAAGGAAAAGAGTCCACTTATTAAGTATAACCGGAGCAAAGCAAAGCGGAGCATTTATGTGTAATCCGCTCGTTCGTGTGTCGCTCCGCTGTGCGCTGTCCGTGTATCGTTAAGCAAATGGATTGACGTTGACGGACAAGCAGTCAACATGAGAAAGAACCGGGGGGGAAAGACACTTGTTGTAGTATCGAGGCGCGTGCATTATTCCGCGCACGAATGTGTTTTCTATTACATTTTTTGTGCCTCGGATATATATGTATTAATATCCCCGCGACCTAGATAAAGGAAAACAAGATCGCTCTCGCGAGTCATCGGTTATATACACAGCCCGAGAGATATTCGGTGCATTATTTCTATTTGAAGCTGAATAATTTTAAACTGGCTTTTATCTTATTCGTATACTCGCGAAAACTCGGAGAGAGAGAGTAAGAGCTCGAAGCGGTACAGCACAAGATGGAAATGATAAAAAGTTAATTTAATAAACGACAGCGGAAGCAATTTTATACCGAAAATTGAAATGTTATTTATAATCGAGGTGTATATACGGCAAAATAACATTTTAACGAGGTTCCCCCAAGATAAACTTTCAACCGCGGCACGGTTGATGCAGCGGTAGCGGCGGCGAAAAGCTCATCGCGAGAGAGAGAGAGAGAGAGCTCTGGTATTAAGTTGGGAAATTCGCCGACGACTTTAAGCAGGCACTACTACGGCGAAAAAGAAAACGTCGTCGTCGTCACAGCGGCAGCGGCAGCCTGTCGAATAATTCCTCGAATAAATAATTACGCTCAGCCGCGGTGACAGTGATACGGTAGGTAGTAGAGGTATAAGTAGCGGCGCAGGTCGTGCCGCAGCAGCAGCAGCAGCAGCAGAGATTCTCCCGATCTCTCATTACCAAGAGCTGGCTGGCTGGCTGGTGCTTTTCACTTGAGATTTACAAGCTAGGCTAGCTATATCGTATGGAAAGTCTTAAGTAGTCAAGGCGAACGAAGGGGGATAGCTGCAGCAGCAGCAGCTCGACTCGGCGCGTTGACGGTGTACGAGAGCTGCGCATCGGAAAAACGTCATCCCGCGGCTCGTCGTCGTCGCCATCGTAGCCTGCATAAAACCGCACAGAGTAGAAACTATGCTACTCTATTGCAGCGGCATCAGCGTGTCAACGATCCGTGTATAATACAGGCCGATGGAGAAGAGGAGAGCGAGAGAGTTTGGAGCTCGTGCGCACGAAGATATATTATTATATATATACATAGAAGTCCTCGAATAATATACATCTATATATATGTGTGTGTATGCGATGATAGGATAGTTGCAAGAACCGAGCCGAGAAGAGCGAGGGAATGGTTAGAATAATCGAGCCAAGTGCGGCTAACCACAGAATGTGTATGTGTGCGCTGCTCGCGAGCTTGGCAATATCACCCAACCGATAGTTTCGGATCGTAGAGTGTATACGTATACGTATATATACGAGCTGCTCTCGATGCGTGCATATAATATAACGCCGGACCACCACCACTACCACCAACGATCAGAGACGATCTTTCGATTCGCGATTTCCATCGCTGCTGCTGCTGCTGCTGCTACTGGTTTTGTATAGTAGCTATAGCAGCGGTCCACACGCCAACGAGCGTATAATAATATCTATATATCACTGCGAGAGCTGCATCGCAGTGCAGTGCAGTCCTACTGTATACGTGCGTAAATATCACGATCGCATGTGCATACGTGCGTCATCGTTTGGACGGTGCGCATATACATATGCACTCTCGCGTTGGGACCCCGGCAGGTACGCAGTAGTAGGCCGCTCTGTGGCGAGATTTTAGCTTAATTGAATTCTCGTCAAAGCATCAGAGAGAGAGAGAGAGAGAGAGAGAGAGAGAGAGAGAGAGAGAGAGAGAGCTAGCTAGCTAGCCATATACCGATTATATTCTTGATCAGTTTGTGCTGTGTATGCGAGTGGCCGTATGGGCAGTGCGCAGGGTACGCTATTCTGCGCTGCTTGGGACGCCCTTTGTGCCTATATAATCTACTACTCTATATATAGTATATATAGAGTAGTAGATAGTAATAGTATTGGCCTACAGAGGGAGATTCGATCAATCGTTTATCGCACGTAAACGAAAATACCCCAATATCTTAATATGTCTCGCTGCTCTGGCCTAGGAATAAGACTTCTATTGCCTTTACTTCTGCTTCTGCTGTACAAACGCGACGCTCACAAGTCCTAATTTGCACTAGGCTATATGCTATTGCGTTTGTGCATAAGATCATATTTTCTCTCTATAAATGTATATATATATATGGGATATACTATATATCATCGTGGAGAGGCTCTTCTGACCAGCACAGCACGACCTCGTTCTCATTGTGGTACATATATTATATATATATTGCGCGCGAGTGAGACGGAATATATATGATCGCTCTACACACTCACGTACATATGAGCTTGCAAGCCACGGCGTAACAATACCAAAGTGCGCACGTATATAGTGCCATCGTATCGATGATCATCATCTCTTCTCTCTCTCCTCGACGCTGCTTTCTCTCTCTCTCTCTCTCTCTCTCTCTTCAGCATGTGCATCGCTCGAGAGAGAGAGAGATTACTATACACATCCGTGGAGACCGATTTATGATGGAATTGTTAAAGTGCACGGCTCGAGCAGTCGCATGAGCAGTGCAGTGCAATCGCCATTATTCGCGGTCATACATCCGCCGCTGGATGCTGCTGCTGCATGTGTACGTGTATTCATATTGTAATACTCTAGCTAGCATATAAGCTCTAGGCTAGGGGCTAGCTGTGTACTTGCTTGGGCCGCCGAGCTGTATGTGCGTGTGTAGTACTACATGCATGCCAAGAGAGAACTAGACGACGACATCGAGTTTCTGTGCTCGGAATTACAAAGCAACGTCTCTCTCTTTCACTCGCTGCTACTGCTGCTGCATGGATGAATCAATCGAGCTTTTCGATTCACCTGTCTGGATAACGAGCGCGCAGCAGACGTACCTAGGGCTGCTGCTCTGCTGCGCATGGATCGTCTCTAGTTCATATAAAATATTTCCGATTTTGCTGACGCTGCGCGTCGGGTGATCGCGCGCCTGCCGCTGCATGATCGCAGATAGAGATATGTACGTCTGAACAGAGACCGGACAAATAACGCGTGTGCATCGATGACTCTTTCTCTTTTCTTTTTTTTACTTCGATCTCTCGGCATTCGATGTCTACATCGACGTCGACCTACGCATACATATATCGGAGCTTGCAGCACAAAATTAAACTACTCGAAACTTCGTGTACCCTATATAAGCCGTAGCCGTGCCACTGTTGCTGATGCTGCTCGAGCTCGAAGCGAAGATTGAAATATATACGTGCTCGGGACAAAAGATCGCGCGCGCGGCCGAAGGATGCATCGCTGCACGAGCTATATCCTGGGTGTACTGTAGCGCGAGCTTGAAGAGGCGGGCTTCGGAGCTTGCGAGCGTTGCCGACGTCGACGTCTCCGGGAGATATAATGCGCAGGGCTGGGGCTATACGGACTGCTGCTGCTGCTGCTACCTTGATTACGAGGTGCTGCTGCTGCTGCTGGGCTGGGCTCCGCTACGGCTACGGCTACAGCGTCAACACGATAACGCGATTAATTACTCGTCATCCTCTAGAGGTTCTCGATTATTATACAAGCTTTATTATACGCATATATATGCATAAACTCTCGATTCCTGCATGTTTGCAGACAGTGTATATGAGTGTGGTATATAACACTGCAGCCGTACATACCGACCAACCGCAATTATAAATAGGTATTTCCAGCCTTGCCATTCTCTTTGTTATATTGTTACTCGCCTATTATTATAGTTATTACCGATGGGTTTAGTGGTGGTCGTTATTACCATTATTATCATTGCCATGACGTACAGCAACAATCCCCCCGCACTGCACGCGTTCACGCGCGTGTGTGTGTGTGTGTGTGCCGCCGGATAGGGCAAAATTCAGTCCTATTATAACACGCGATTTGCTCTATATATCAAGGGCTCGGATACAATAAATCTACCCTCCCGCCCCCCGACTCTGAACGTTTATCGCTTATATATTATTCGCGGCAACCGACCACCACCGCCGCCGCCGCGATGTGTTTATTATTATATATATACGCGCGTCCACTGGTGACCCATTTGTGTATATCAACTATACGTATATACACCACTGGCCGAAAAACTGCACTCGGGATTTACTATTGGAGTGCGCAGCCCTTTCGAAAATCCATCCAACACATGCCGCGCGCCGAACGCTGCTGGTGGTAACCCGGTGTTCGTTAATGGACGTATATTATTGGGAGGGACACAAGCCCAGCGCAGCTCTAGGTGAGGCCTCTCTAAACGACATCAGCGCAGCGCGCCGAGCAGCAGCTACCGCACAGCACTGCGCGTGAAATTAATAACGAGCACCGTGAAATATGAAAACGGGATCGATATATTATGTAATGGTATACAGTCATATACGGGCAGGCGAACGCGAAGCGGATGGTTTTTTTTTTTTTTGCCACCCACCCACCAATACTGCTGCTGTTGAACTTTAAAAATACCTATATATGCGGGCGGGCGGGCGTGCGTGCGTTTGTCATCTGCGAATGATGCGCGCGAGCGCGGCTATTATAAACGATTTTTCGCAAGCTCGGATATTCCATTCAGCGTTGGTGTGTGGGAGCTAGGTCGCTCTTTTTATTCATGCGCCGGGCGATGCGCGGGGTATATGACGTACAACTTTCAGGAGATTTTTTTTGCTGCTTCTTTTTGTTTTGTATATATACAGTATACTTTACGACGACACTATATACATGACGACGAACTTTCTCGGCCACGCTATAAATACTTGTGATATTCTTTAAAGTAATTTGGTCGCGCCGCAATCTCTCGAATCTTTTACATCGGTCGAGATGAAAAAAAATGTTGTGAGTAAGTTACAAAAAAATTTTTATCGTTACTTTTTCAAAGTGTGGTTTGAAAATATTCATTTTAATTGCCGCAACATTGATTTACAGTAGCGATAATGTAATTTATATCTCCTTTTAATTATGCGATATAATATTCAGAGAATGATATTTAGAGATTCGAGGGCTTTCGAGTTTCGTACTTCTATTAAAATGTCCACTCGAAACTCTCGATGAATTAAATATTTTGTGAAATTGACTTTATATCGCCCGAAGCACGTTCTTTGCATTCGTTCTTTGACATCCCAATCCACGCGTAAATAAATCAACATGGGTATCGTCAGTTATTTCGATTTGTAAATTGTTGTATCGGCCTAAATTTTACAAATTGAAAGCCCCGAACTTTTTTTCCGAATTCTATGCTGCTGCTGCGGGGAGGTACAGAGCTTATACACAAAACGATACCGTTACCCGCGCGTACTGCAGCGTCGAAGACACACGAGCTCTGCAAGCGCACGCAAAAACTTTATTGAGTTCGCTCACAAAGCCGCCCAGTATATGCAATACGTGCGAGCGTCAACCGAGACTAGCTTCGACGCGCGCGCGCGATCTGTGCACTTTTTAATCCGGCGCGTGTGCCCGAACGCGCATATACGCGCGCGCGGACAACGCAAAATAACTGCGAAAGAAAAATTCTTTTTTTCATCGGTTGGAAAAATATAACGAAAAATTGAAATCCAGCAGCAGCAGCTTCGGCACCCCAGAGAGGGAGAGCATAGTTTATTTTTCCTCTCTCCGCATGCTCCGCGTATACACACTCTCTCTTTCTCTCTCTCGCGCAGACGGTCGAGGTATTATGTAAATTAATCCGCAAGCTCTTTTCGTTATATATACTAAAAAATTGGCCTCCTGCGTGTATGTATAAGCGTGCGCGTGGGTTGATACGCGTTTGAATATCATATACATTTATACATAGATTTATATATCTGCGTCCATTTTTTTCGTTCTTATATTCGGGAGGGCATTGCATTTATTTTCTATACCATATGTAATATGCATTTCGTGTACGAATCCTTTCTTTTTTTTCCTTGCGAGTCGAGCGAATATGTGTGCGATTGTCGCTGTTAGTATGTGTGTGGGTGAGCATATCGGAACGATTGATTTTTTTTTCTCCTTTTTTTTTTACCTCAACGCCAATATTTTTCAATCTCTCCGGACTTTAGCCCGGCGCGTATATATGTATAAAGGCACCAAAGCTATAGTAGTTGCGGCGGTATAGTAGCAGCAGCAATAGCTACAGCTTAAATGATAGAACACCAATCACGATTCACACAGAGCCAGCCGGGGCAATATATGTCTGGGGGGATATCTCTTTATTTCTCTATCTGCAAGCTGAGCTCGAGAAAGAGAGCTGCTGCTGCTGCTGCTGCTGCTGCGCGTTCGAGCTCTGGAGGATAGTACCTATGTAATGGTACAAATCGAACGGCAAGACTTGAATAGAAAACCGGAAGAGGGACACGCGTGGAAAAGAGGAGGCGAAACGGCGGCGGCAGAAGAAGAAGAAGAAGAAGAAAAGAAGAAAAGCATGACTCGGTCGCTTTCTTTTTTTGCTCCTCTCTTCGCCGCACACGGTTATACTACTACGAACTACCTATATATCTGTGCGCGCGTACGCTTTAACTCCCTATCTGGGCGAAGGTAAGCTAACTGATAATTTGCCGTTGTCGGAAATTGAAAGAGGAAAGGGAGTGTGGAGGAACATAGCTAGCATAGCACAGCTAGCTAGCTGCTGCTTCTGCTGCAGCCAGAGAGATAAGATTTATTAATAAAAGCTACGAGAAGGAGAGTAAAAAAAAAGGAAGAAAGAAGAATTGAAATAAGAAAAATGATTGAGCAAAAGAAATCGCGGCAGACGCAAGATTCCCGCTGTGTAATCTTCTTATAAATCGTGCACGCGCGCGCGCGAGAGAGAGAGCTAAACCCCCGCGAGAAAGAGCGCGAGAGAGGATGTATTATTATATCGCTATCCCTCTCTCTCTCTCTCTCTTTCTCTCGTTTTATAGATCGATACAATATATCTCACGCAAATTTCTATTTTCGAATTTAATCGTGAAAAATTAAAGCCTTGCGCGCGGCGCGGGTCGAATGAATTGTGTGTTCGTGTGTGTGTGTGTGTGTGTGTGTGTAAGACTAAAAAAAAATTCTTATCGATTTCTTCGCGGTTCTCTCTCCTGCCGGCTGCTGCGAGAAATACACGTGTGTGTGTGAGTGAGTGTAAAGGGGGGCTCGCTGCAGAGAAAAAAGTAGTGGCTTACACACACACGTACTGTGCGAGGAGGTCCGCGATAAATCTTTCAACAAATAGCAAATCAGCTGGAATGCCTTTCAGAGTAATAAATTTTATTTTCGGGTCAATGAACGAACGCCCACCCTCCCGCGCGCGTGTGTGTGCCACAAATATATATAAACCCATATGCGCTACGTGTGTGTATGTGTGAGTGGCTCCACACTGCTGCAGTCTTTCAGTCGGTCAGATAAGAGCCTCTCTCTACTCGGAGAGGCTTGTGCGCGGGGTATATAGCTCGAGATCGACTCTGTGCACGCGCACACACACACACACACACACACACACACACACACGCGCGCGCGGTTCGGCCTCATGGTTTACGAATTTATACTCGTACGTATGCCGCCGCTGCTGCTGCGCGCGCTTTAATCCAGACGGCGATCTGTCCGTCTGCGTGCGGAGTACAAATGCGTGCGTGTGTATGCGTGTATTTATCGCGTCTATATATATACGCATATGTAGGTGCGAGAAATACTTTCTGCCACAAGCCATCGTCGTTTCTGCGCGAGTGTGCGTGTATCCATTTTGTCCATTAGCGCGTCTGGCTGAGCGGTACTGTGCCGTGCGTGCATCGGTGCGTCGCTGCCGCCGCTGCTGCGTCGAGTACTTCCGGCTCTGCCGCTGCTGCTCGACTGGCAACTTTTGGAGTTTAGTTGCAACGCACGCGAGGCTTGGCTGGCTATACGGCATATATATCTATACACATTATCAACGCACGCATACACGTACAGAGAAAATCCTGTGGCCTGGCAAAGAGAGGCGAGAGGTGTGCTGCTGCTGCTGCTGCTGCTGCTGTTCCGAGCGTTCACGAGTACATATACAGCTCTCTGGTGCTTTTACTCTCTCGCAAGCCATGCGCAGGCAGACACTTACACACATAACCCACGCGATCGATCGGCTAATAGCTTGCCTTTGTTTTAATTACTACTCGAGCTAAAGTGAAGTGTACGTGGAAGGCACGAGCGGCGGCGGCGGCGGCGCATTGCACGCGATAAAGTAACTCGGCTGGGCTCCTGCCGCACACCATCGCGCACGAGAGAGGGAGCAGCGCATGAGCGTCGGCAACGCTCGAAGCACCAACCACACACAACAATTGCATCTTATAATGGCATGTACGCGCAAACGTACACGGCGAATAGAACGCAAAAAGAGTTAAGAGAAATAAATATATAATGCTTCGCGTGAAATCATGTCATACACCATCGCTCGTAAGTGTGTGTGTGTGTGTGTGTGTGTGTGTGTGTGTGTG
>CACVKI010144796.1:0-12965 GCA_902732785.1 Trichogramma evanescens
GGGATGTATGGAAAAACAACGACTAACAGAAGTAGCAGAAATGCTCAACTAACCCCGGCCTCACCGAAGCAATGCCTAACGGCGGATACCGGTGAATGTCCGAATGGGGTGGAGTAGAAACAAAAAAAAAAAAAAAATACAGACATGTGTCAGCAATTCGATCTAGTTTAAGAATATATATGTAAAAGTACTCTACGATTATTAGTTATGAAAGTCGAAAATCGGTCCGTCACAAAGCTTCCTCTATGAGGAAGCAAAAGATGAATGGTTGTTACAAAAAATATTATAACAATATTCATCATTTAATTAATTTAATGTATTAGTCATTCATTTACTGGTGGTCGTTCATTCACTAGTCAGTTGATTAGTGAATAATATACATATATTATTTTGGTTTTCTAAAGGACTCCACGTTTATTAAAAAATATCCGAAACTGAAACTGATCCGAAAAAAAATCTTATTTTATAATTCGATAATTCATCATACGAATATTATAATTTTTACAATCACTAAAAATGAAGTTATAAGTAGGCATGGTAAAAGAGCACTGAAAATAAATAAAATTTCGTGAAAATTCCATTTACGATGTTTATGAGAAGCGTAGGCTCTTACAACTTTGTGCTATCCTTGACACACGAAGAGGGAATTCTCGATACATCCGAGTTCATGAAAACTGTGTCCTTGCAAATATCGAAGGCAAGAGATTTATGTATTTACACATCTAGTACGATATTACATGTGTACGGGAGTCAAGGCAGCGGGTAAAATAGAACGAGAGCTGGTGGGCCGCGCGAGTCTCTCAAAGCTGTGTCCAATCTATGATGCTGGCCGGTGCTAAAGCACAGGGAACGCGTAGCTAAATTGGAATTTCTCGTTTTGTAAATTTGACCACTTTTGGTCGCTGCTCGCATTTCCATTTTCTCAACACAAGTATATAATAGATATACACAAATGTTGGGCGCCAACCACACACGTCTCAGTACGCTCGCACACACACAACACACAAATGCACGTACACGCGTCGCGCACGTCTATGCGGCTTGTCGCAATTAATTTGCGAGTTTGTGGCTTTGACTCGACTGAGTATATAATATTATAAGCGGATGACAGTACGAATAGGGCAGAGCATCATCAGCAGCAATACACGGGTCTTCTGTGTATTGTATACATACACGCGTCGAGTTGAATGTAAATTTTATAGTTTCTCCCTCGCAACGTGCATATGCACAGGGACAAATCTCGAACTACAGGTACTTTAACGTGTATTTTGTTTGTCGTACGGTATAGATGCCGAGAAACACAAGTTAACTATTGAAATAAAGATGATTCGCTGATGAATTTCTCTAATTTCATGTTTTGGTATTATTAATTCGTAGCTCAATGTATAGAATCGAATGACTAATGACCAAGTGGTCGATCGTAGCCACGTATTTGGGACTTTTGATGTATGGAATCGCATCGCGAGAATGAGGCCATTTCATAGCATTATTAAGTACATAAAGTGTTTACGCAAAAGCGAGCTCTCAGTTGCATGGCAGAGTCGAGCTGCGCTTGCAACGTTATATACGCGTGCAACGTATATAGAACGAAGGGAAATCGGTAAAAAAGCGGAAATGAATTTTCGAAGAATTCGTTGTCTCTTTTTCACGTGTTCTCGTTGGCTGGTAAACGCGCCTGAACTTACTGCACTGCAGACTGCGCAGTAGAAGGGTATATATATCGTATAAGCGCGCGCGCAGACAGAGGCGTCGTGCATCTTTACGATCGCGAGCACAGAGAGTCGGGCCATCATAAATGTAATAAAAAGGTAAAAAAAAAAGAAGAGAGAAGTGAAAAAAAGGACGAGAGGCGGGCGTGCGAGCAATGTTTCGTGGGCTGCGCGCGGCATTATATTGTAATGTGCGCGAGCGCGGTGTGCTTTTATATTACGCACGTGCTCATTAAGCAGCGAGTTTTCCGCGAATATGCTATGAAAAATGCATCGTGGCTCCTATTTTTCTTCCGGATAATTATGAGCTGACTCTCTCATACATTATATATCTATATGTATCCATATGAAAGCAGCAGTAGCAGTAGCGGCAGCAGCAGCGGCGGCGGCGGCGGCGGCGGCGGCGCAAGTATAGCATTTCCACATATACACATATAGGCTGGCATTGTAGGCTGTCGGCCGATCGTTTTGATCGTGGCAGTAATGTTTTTTTATTCATCTCGCGCGGAAGCTCCCTAATTAATTACCGCACAAGTCAAGGCGGCAGTGGCTTTCGTCGACACCACCTATTATACAGTGCAGACTGCTCGTCATATATATATATCCCTATCGGTATCGCGCACGCAGCGCATGAACCCATGTATTACGATACACACATACGTATTCGGCTCGTTTTTCTATTTTTACTGGCATCGCTAGCGCCTCTCGGTTCTTTTTGTTTTGTTTTATTTTTCAAGCTTATACGCGGAGAGTACATAGCTTCGGAGTGCATCATTGCCAGGGTGATAGGTTTCACGTTTTGGTCCGACAACTCGGCTAATGGCCAACCGGGGATTCTCACTTTTGTTCGCATTTTGCGTATACATATATCGTATATAGCTACCTACAGGCTGGCGCGCGTGCGTTCGCCTTTCTCTCTCTGCTCTCGTTCGTTCATTCTCGATTACCGCGATTACACGTTGATATACCTATAATACCTTTACGTGCTATATACGTACGCGTATATATACGAGGCACGAGCTAAAAAATACCGTTTCCAAATGACACACACACACATACTCACGTGTAAAGCACGTATATGGAGTACGACACGAGCTTCCTGCACACACGATGCAGCCCATGCTTCGGTCTTTGTGCTATACGTGGGCACATTACACCGCCGCGTCGCGCTTGGCTGACATGTGGTTTTAATTTCGAGCTGTTGCGAGGCGTACACACAACTTTTTCCTAACCCAGCCGTAAATAAAAAATTATTTTAAAAAATTTTCAAATGATGAATATGCTACAGGCGCTGTACGAGGGGCATTGCTATATACCATATACCGATCGCGTAGTCGCAAGAGAGCTTTAAATACATTCATAACACGCACACGTCGAGTGGGAGCTTTTGAATTTCGTTTCTTCTTCGTAACGTGCGTGTATAAGCATAATACATATGGTCTACATCTTTCAGCTCCCGAAGCTTTGAGCTCGCACGAAATAATTACAAGCTATTAATATGAATATGTGCGTGTTGCGAAATTCTCTCTTTCTCTCTTGCGAAGCGTGTTTAATCAGAGGATACTCGAAGCTTTCGGCCGATCTCGGTGACTAGAGAGATTTCCACTCTGCGTGGGATTAGTATAAACATTCCGGGCACGCGTTGATAAGTTAAGAAAACATTTCATAGACGAAAAGAAGAAGACGAGTAATAAATAGACAGGCGCGTTGGTAGCAAGAAAAACACGAAATCTCGATGAAAATGCGCGGCGATCTCTGCTGGGCGCGTGCGAGTACTTTTCGTGTCAATCGTCGCGTCACTTTGTATTATAACGATCGTCGCACCACGTGTCGCGCGCTACACACATAGCACGTCGCACTATATAAACTCTCGTCACTCGTGCGCATTGTGAAGCCAAAACAGTCGAAAGCTCGCAGTCGCAGCGAGCTTTTACGCCGTGTGTCTTTACGCGGAGCGAAAAAACCGTTGACTGAAAACGTAAAGAAGCAAGAAATAAGGAAAAAAAGAAAGATCGGCTCGAAGAAAAACGCCGAGAGAGCATTAAGCGCGTGTAAACGATCGCGTCTATGTAGGCAAATACAATATGTTCGCGAAGGAATGGATTGGCGCGCGAACGACAGAAGGCGGCAACAGTTGCGCAAACATTGCTACTGCCGGTATTTCAGCAGCCTCACTCACTCCAAGTACACAGACACACAGACAGAGGCGATAGTACGGCTGAGTATTGGTATTATGCGAATGTCGTGCACACACACAGACGCGCAATTGTGCTCTCGCGACGCTGTGTTCGCTCGTGTTCGCGTCCGCATGCACAGCGTGTCCGTGTGTACGTACTGCGCTACTGCTATATAATATGCACGTGTGTGTGCTCAAGTGTGTATGGGCGCTGCGTGCGTGATATATCGCGTGCCTCAAGTTCAACAATGCAAGATTGATATACACACCTATGCCAGCTGGTGTCTGTGTGTATGTATGCATGGCATATAGGAGCAAAAGCCAACTGTAGCGAATTCATGCCCGGGCGCGATATATAGACTATGCACTTGCAGCAGCAGTAACAGTAACAGTATAGCAAGAGAAGAGCTTGTGGTTGACTTAAATAATGGAGCCGAAGCTCGCGCGCGCGAGAGAGAGAGAGAGAGAGAACCGCTTGTTATACGCCGGGCAAGATATTCACTCGCCTGTTATTTCCAATGTTCGCAGCTTCGAGCCGAATATGGACCTCGGACGTATAGTTTCCCGCTGCACACGTACACCCATACAGTCCATCGACCATGTCTGCGTCCGTGTATATTAGTGCGCGCGCCACAGTGCCTATATAATAGGAGCCGCGACTGACTACACATCGATTTGTTGGGATTTCTCGACTGGCGAATCCCTAAAACGACTTTGTCTATACGGCCACGGGGCTAGCAGCACGAGCGCTTAGTGAAATTGCAGTTTCTAATGCGCGGTCGGCGATGATTATCCTCGTGTACACGACTCACTCCTCGGGAATTGATTGTTATTAGATTTGAAAATCATCCCTCGTAATATTGAATCTCGCAGCGGCCGCCCGTGATAGTAACTACTTGACGCGATGAGTCAGATTGAATGTACGCTGGAATACGTTCGTTGCATGTATAGAGCACGGAAAAGAAAAAGTGATTTTCGGACGATTTGGCATCGAGTCGTTCGTTCGGCCAGGATTTATGAGTGCGTCATTCATTCGCTTGGATTTTCCATAGACACGCAGATTGTGTACATGTATCACATATGGATCTCTGTGTGCATTATATATATGCTGCATGTCGTATCTCGACGACGAAAATTCGGACCCTGATTTTCTCGAGCGCAAACTGCACCGGCAATATGATAAATCGTTTCGCTACAGTCATATATTATATATTACATGTGTGCGAGCGAGCATAATGCCATTGTAGTGCGCGGGCCTGTCAGGTGGCTCTATATATAATAATAATACTTGGCGCGTGTGGAGGCTAGAGCGCTCGATAACGAGGCATTTACGAAATTGAACGGCTTGTCTATGGGACGCCTATATAATGACGATTCGATCTCGACGCTTCGCATCGTCGATTGTTATTATTAAAGGCACCTATCTCCTAGACGATGGATGAAAACGAAAACCGAGTAGGCAGAATTTTGTTTCTTTTTTTCTGTCCCTCTCTCTCTCTCTTTCAAACGATCGCGAGATGTTAAGACTTTTAATCCTCTTATTGTGAGGAGGTCGTAATGTTTTTTCTTCGCTCCTCGTCATTGTTTCGCCGTGAGAGGCGTGTAAAATTATACACGGCACCACAACACAATACCACACGAATACATGCGCACGCGTTCGCGTAGACGCTTGTCGCAAGCTCGTGTATATTGCCAGGGTGTCTGCCTTTTTTCGGTCCATTAGAGCATCAAGAGGTCTAAGACTATAACTGATCTGTATAAAGATCGAGCGATCGTGTTTTTTTTTCTTTTTTGACGCGCGCGCTGTCATATATGCCGTGCCATCCGTCATTTTTTGTTTGTTTTACAAGCCTCATATAAGCTTCTCTTTTTACAAAATGCCTCGCTTGCCCTGAGATAATATTTTGGTTAGGAAAGCGATGCTCGTTTAGTTACGATTTTTTCGGACAAATTAGATACTATTTTATGGTACTGTTTCCTCATAGCCACTGCGCGACTCTACTAATAATGCCACATGGGACTGCGGCTTGTCACGCGCCTAAATCGTAATGATGTTTTTTTTACTGCTCTAAAGTGTCAATCGTTATCGCGAGAACTTCATCTTTGAATCCGGCTCGGCAGAGCCTGAAAAGTTAAATATGGTTAGTTGGTGATTTGGCAATTTTTTAAAGTGTCATGGTTCGGAGACATTATTGTCTCGGCTCGCAGTTTCGATTTATATCCCTGCAGAGTAAGTGACAAAAGAATGTGCAAGTCCTTGGGTATTAAAAAGTCCACGAACAATCCCATATTCGAGGCTCAGTGTCAGTCGTGGCGAAAATAAACTTTTTTTTATCTCGTAACGCAATCCAAAATGCAATAGCCTATCAATGTCCATTGGTTAACTTTTTTCGAATTGGAAACCGGCGTTTACAAAAGAAAAAACGGCTTTACACTTGTATTTTTTCTCGTTTCTTGGATAATTTTGCATATCAACACAAGATCGCTGCATAAGCTCATGGGCCCTTTACTGATCGACGTTCATTTCATCGGGTATATCGGATACGTGCTGAAGCAAAAATTTCATTGTGCGAGGGTACGGAGTGCAAAAAAATCTTTGAACAAAAACACGCTCGCAAATGAGCTTTTCAATGGGAAACGAGCGTGAAAAGTAGGTCAAAAATGCACATGCACACATGTGCGATGGCAGCCATTCGAGATTTATTAACTGACTCGCACATACACGCGAACATCGCCACACGAGGAGAATATATATACGCGTACGCAACGAATCAAGCTGTGCCGAGCTTCACGACAGGTAGTCTCTCGCTGATGCTATTATATGATCGTTTGAATAGGGTTTTTCTATACATACATCGTGGGATTCTTGAATTTCAGTTATATTCTTATTCGGAACTAACAATACCAATTTCGCCGGGTATTACTCGAGAAATTCGACGTAATAATTTTACATTTAAATTATCTCGGAGGTAAATCATCACGAGACTTTGAAGAGAAAATCAAAGCGCGCCAAAGAAGATTTCGTGGATTACATCGTGTACATAGGCGTACAAACGAGTACGGGCTCGTTAAAACGCGACCGAACACGACATTTCGTGTGTACATGGCTTTGTGCATAGGGTCGGAAAACACACCACGAGCTGCTGTACTGTGATTAAAGCCTCGGCAGAGTTAACGCGATCGGAAAAAAACAGTTCTAAAAACGAGCTCGCCCATGATGCGCACGATCAATCGCACACGTGCGTATTCGGTAAAAACCAGTTTAAAGGCCACCCGAGATAGAGAGAGAGAGAGAGAGAATTTATCCTTCGAAGGGCCCGAGCGGACGCCGAGTGTGTACGTATAATACCTGTGCGCACACGTGTTCGCTGCAAGGAAAAATAGATAGAAAAAAGAAAGAAAGAGGCGATCTCGGTAGTGTATACCTGTATGTGTATACAGTATAGGCACACGTAAGAGAAAAGGCAAAAAGAAAATATCGAGATTCAGTGTGTGCAAAAGACAGCTGGTTGGCCTGATCGAGTCCAGCGCTTCCCTCTCCCTCACTCTCTCTCTCTCTCTCTCTCTTTCTTTTATTTCTCTCTTGGCTATATTTTCGCTCTATCGTTCGCCTGTGTCACGTTGGTCAGTGTTGCTAATATAATGCGCTGCTCTCTGTCTCCTTACACACATACACACGCGCGAATTGTAATCCAAACCGATGCTCTTCGCGTGTATTTATTTACAGGACGTATTCAGATTTTTCGGTCGCTTTTCTTTTTTGCATTCTGTTCCCCTCTCTTTTTGTCTCTCTCTGCAATGTGAGTAAAAATATTCCTACATCAGGGCGTTAAAATCCGTTGGATTTTACCGTTTTTCTAGAGAGAAAGAGATAGAGGGCACATGTACAAAGTTATTCTCATGGTGAAATTTTCGAAAACAGAATTCTAAATCGCCACTTTAATACGACTTGAGCTCGTAGGAAGAATACTGAGATTTGAATAATTTTTTTTTCGTCCTGGTAAATAGTGAAAAAAAAGAAGGAAGGGGCAGAAGACGAAGAAGAAGGAAGGAATCACAGCACTTTTGCCTACACATTGTTTTACGGCCTCGAAGTAACGAGCTTAAAGTCTGCGCGCGGGCATAAAAGCTACATAAGCCGTAAGACCACGGGGCGAAGCATAAAAGAGTCTTTAGCCTGCGTTAAAGAAAGAAAGTGTACGAGTGGAGAAAATATAAAACTCCTCTAGTTTACTCCGTTTCGTGCGTAATAATGCGTGTATATATACTTATATGAAGCTATATCTGAGATAATTGCTCGCGGCTTTGCTGCCTACACCGAGAGCGTATATAGCTCGCATTATGCTCGGGAAATCTCCGGGCGCATAGAACTGTACTCGCGATCTGCTCTTTCGCGAATTTAATTACCGTCCTCCTTCGAGGCATTAATCTTTTTTAAAACTATCAGCTCTCGAGTGAGGTAATGAACTCGAAATGTCGATCGATTCAATTAAACGGACGTTCCGAGGAGCTTAGAGCCACTGCATCTTCCATGCCAAAATAGAGCCAACAAATGGCGTATTCATTTATTTTTATTTTCTTCATTCTAGATTGAACTCAAACTGATTCTTACTCTTTACTCGTGTACTATCTGTCTTTGTCGTTCTATCTAGCTGTCTATCTATTTTTTATTTCATTTCTTTTTTCATCTTTCTTTCTCACATTTTTCTCTCGCAATTTCTAGAAATCTTTTTTTAACGATTGCATTACACGATAAGAGCTGGTTTTGTGACTTTGTCTCTTCTTTTGCGATAAACAACTAAATAAACATAAGAAATTGTTTAGTATGAGAAATAATTAAAACAGTATTGAAAAAAATTAGGCAAGTCTGAGTCGGGAAAGTACGAGTGTCGTTAAAAAACTACAAAAACCTATCTACATGGCAATATACAGATATTTTTATACTTTTTTGGTCTGTTTTGGGACAAAAAATCTAAGCCTTTCATAAAAGAAAGCAGCTCGAATGACGAAATATAAGCTCTAGCAAGAAGTAAAAAGAATATAAAGAAGTGGTCACAGCGATCAAATTTCATGCACGCAAAATTCTAGGTCTCCTCGTGGCGTTGAGCTTGAATTGCATATTATTGAAGGAATACCGAGTTTTTTTTATCACCTGTTGTATATTATGTGTCTGAAAAGAAACAATAAAGCAAGTTTACATAGTATAAACGAAAAGTTGTTGGATAAGATTTATGTCGTAGATGCTTGACGTTTCCGAATGGGTAATATTTGTCCAGGAATGTCATATTAAAGGAATCCAAGGGTTTTTTATTGAAAAACTGAAATAGGTTAAAAATGTTCATAAACAACTCTTGATATGATATGAAAGCCTTATACCTACAGTATCTCTGCCTACTCATATATGTTTTCTTACTTCGCTTCGTGCTTCATACGTCTAATAATAATTTCACTTATGAAAAGCAAATATAGTTTAAATAGCTATCAGAAAAAGATATTACAGCTTCCCTTCAGACATCTAGCATACTTAAAATGAATGCTAGAATTGTCTATAAAAAATAAAGTGTCCAATTTATTGCTCAAAATAAACGCTGAATTTTGAAGTCAATGACAGCAATTGAATCTCTTTTATTATATCAGCTTCCTATCGATTGATATTTTAGTCGAGACTATATGGTCAAAATTGTGTCACGTATAGCCAGAATACAGAGCGACGCACGTTCGAAGTGAGCAATCTGATTAAAATAATCGACGAACTATGAGCAATCATGTTTTTTCAGACAAACGAAGACTCAGAACGAATATGTAAACTAACTTCAAGCCGAGTGATGAATTGGCTCAGGCACATGTGAAAATTTTTAATCGATAATGCCCTGGCTAACCAAAGGCGCATGATGAATAAAAATTGTACCCCACCATCATGTTAGAAAGATTTAGAATACTGAAAAGCTGCGTACAGATGTTAATTTTTACGCAGAGATTATTTCTCAACTTTGTCAACTGTCAGAATAACGAGCCATTAAAGCGCGAACTAATGCTCAAAATTATCAAACGTTTTGCCAAAGGGTTTACACAACTCAAGCATACATTACACTAACAGTAGTCAAATTCATCACGGTTATAAAGAAAGTGAGAATAAATAATCATTTTTTATGGAGTTTTTTTTTACATACTTCTGTACGGACTCGCAGTTCAAGTTTGGATGTATAATAACAAAATGTAAACACGCTTCGTTTGATCGTCGCGTATATTCACACAAACACACATACATTAACGAGAGCCGAGAGAGCAGCGGTGGCAGAATCGTGTTTTTTTTTCGTGTATGTGTAGGGTACGCGGGCGGCGGTCGGCGACTGTGTTTTTCAGTGATATATACAGGGCCGCGCGTCGGGCTCACGATTCGTGTATAATTTGGTGTATATATACGTTCCTTGCGAGTCGGTGTGGGTGTGTATACTTGAGTTTCGTGAGTGTGGTTCAACATATGCGAGACAGATAGTCATCTTTGTCGACTATACGACGACGACGACGGGAATCTCGCTAGATTAACGTTTGAAAAAAACATACACAAGATATATAAACGCGTGGGAGGAGGAGGAGGAAGCTAAAGGCAAAAAAAGAAGTAAGTGCAGCAGCAGCACACTGGCGACGGCACTGGCGACGGCGGTAATAGCAGAAAAGTCGACTTCTCAAAGGGTCGGGGACTACTTCTTTTTCTCCTGCTCTGCTGTGTATGGACTATATACAGGGCGTGCAAGCGGCCGGAGCGAGCGATATCGGCGCCGCTACTTACGCATGCTCTATTTTTGTGCCGAGCCACTGGGCGACTGCTCGAAGGAACTTATTTTTTGGAGAATATCAACGTCGTAGTCGCTCAAGACGTTTGCTGCAAAATTTTGCTTTTCTATATATTCAGTCGACACCGAGTCACACCGAATTAACTATCAGCGTTCTTATACGAGTAAATGATTAATCGTTAAGAACTTATGAAGGGCTTCAAATCGAAAAAATTTTCTTTTCCTTTAACTGTAATGAAACAGTTGAGGCTCGAAGAAAGCGCCAGGCATGCTGGTTAAAGTGTTTAGCGTCTGGCGTACCGAGGTTACTCTGTAACGGAAAAAACTGGCGATTTCGCAAAAAATTAATAAATAAGCTCTGAATTCTGATATTTGACCAAATACTCTTGGACTGATGCCGAGGAACGTAAGTACTGAAGTTGATGTAAGCCAAGTACTTGTAGATACCCACCGAATTAATGTTTAGCAATGGTTTCGGTGGGATGCCTCATTTCATAGGACCACTAGTTGAACCTTCTTCACGTCCGACAAAAACACACTCACACCCATAAACACACACGTACACATACACACGCACACTTGATGCAACTTTGATATTAGATTCTATAGGTACGAATCGAACTATAATGTATAGCATTGCGTCGAGTCTCGAAAGTTTGCATCGGTAGTCATGTTTCTGTACTCGGAAAGCACGTGCACACTTGGACGCAAACACATATTGTATGCGCGCCAGTATCGGCAAAGTTTCATGCTGCTATTAAAAAACTATTTCTTTCTCTCTCTCAGTTGGTCGTCTTAGTTTTTCATGGTACAAATAATAAGAAAACGAAGGCGTAACTCGCTTGCGCTCTGAAACTTACGCCCTCTGCACTCGTGCTGCCGCCGCCGCTGCACCGCGTACAATGCGCGCGGTTAAAAAATTATAATTTCAAAAGTAATACGTATGGTTAGCGTTGGCGCATGTAAAGCGCTCGCTGAAAACGAAAAGTTTGCACACAAGCTCTCGCGTGTACGTACACAAAAGTTTCAATTCGCAACGGTCGCCTGCGATCAGGCCTTATCAAAAATTCACACGAATGAAAATCAACCGCAATGTATAGTCCACGTCGAGTTATAAGTATGCAGGAGGCAATAGCAGCAGCAGCATCACGCCAACGATGGTCTGGCCGAGACGCGGAAGCAATAAAAGAAAAGCCTTTGGAAATCCGAGGACTTGCGCGAGCGCGCGTAAACGTCGATAATCATAATATAGCCGCGGCTACACTGTGTATGTTGGTATATAGGTACGGATAATGTTGCTATATATGTGCGCATTATGTGCTTACTTTTTCCCTAAACGCTGATTGCGCGCACTAATAAGTGCGGGTGTGGCGTGTGCCTAGCGCTATACACATATATACACACATTCACATACATACGCCATAATACATATCAAAGCGAAGAGGATCAAGTTTTACTCGCAGTCGCACGCGCCGAGTCGTCTATATACGGAGAAATTCAATGGGCCTTGCCAAGCAATAAAAGCCGTAGCTTAGAGGCAGCTCTTTCAAAGTATAAAAATCGAGATGGCTGATCGAATGTATATATACGTAGATATGTGTGGCATACATGTATAAGCGCACACATTTACCGAGATAAGAGCCTCTCTCTCTCTCTCCTTCTGTGCGCAGGAGCTGCAGCTTGCAAAAAGATGTAGAGTAGCTGGTGCAAGCTGTGCGCTACTTCGTGACTGCGCATCGACCTTAGATCAAGTTAATATGGGCACACGCGCGCGTGTCCGCGTCAATTTTATATATAACAACATATTTATAAGGCATGTGCGCCTTGCATCAGAGGAGGATTACGCTCTTTTCTTTTTGTTCCCCTCCCCGTTGGCGTTTGCTTTTTTCTTTTAAACCTTTTTTAAGACGCTCGCTATACATACACCCGGGCACGAGACGAGCAAGAGAGTTTGCACAAAACACGTACGTGCTCAAGCAGAAAAAGTGTCTCGAGCTCGGAGTCTGCGTGTAATATGCGCTGCAGTACATACATGCACGCGGACTTTGTATATCATAGGGCTGTATCCTCCTTGGGGCTTCGCTTTGTTGTCCGAGACCTGCGTCTTTTCTTAATTAATTAGGTTTTCTCGATTTTACAAGTTGCTTCGTTCGCCTTTGCCGGCTTCTTTTGCTGGCTAGAGCTGCTTAGATTACCCCTATAAAATTTAAAAAGCTCTCGTCGTCTTCCTTCACTTTTCTCCCTGTCTCTCTCTCTCTCTCTCTCTCTCTCTCTCTCTCTCTCTCT